>JAVTVY010009558.1:0-48105 GCA_036873755.1 Hanleya hanleyi
AAACTGTTGACCGCTTCTCTCTTGCAGGAAACAAGCCTATGTTTATGTATACTATGATTGTCTTTTTGAATTTGGTGCTAATACTGTTATATGCAATAGGTCTTTGGATTATGGACGCAGATATTCTCTAATGGACGACGGCTGGATTATGAATGACGGACTAGACGCTTGTAATTCTGACAATCTCACCAATTGTAGGGCAGTCAGCCTGGTCCAATGCTATTGCGATTTCTGACAATCTTGCCAACAGTTAACTACAAATACATGTGTGCCTTCTGGCGACCTGATCAAATACAATAAGGGTCAATATGAATAAGAAAAGCTTTTAATCCCTCTGATGATCTCATCACCTGTATGACCGCATACGGCGAATACATATTTCGCCTGGAAGCATTTGCTAGATCATGTGTAGACTGTGATGAATTTAATCAACGCCACAGAATATTATTGCAGAAACTTGTCAAGCAGTCTTATATCAACAAACGTCTTCATTCAAAGTTTCACAAATTCTGTGATAAATATCGCACACGGAGGACAAAATACGATCGTTGCTTGCAAGATCTCTTGCACTACGTTTCGTAACCCGGTGCCAGGGCCGTTTGAATATCATGTGCGTTTACATCACCAATGTGTGCAATTGAACATTCACAATCAAAGCGTGACTCAGAAACATACTCTGAAAACGGCTTGGAAATTCATTTGGATTTGGATTTTAAGTAAATCACCAATTTCAGCATTACGGAATTACAAGGTATCCATGTTTTCTCTTCTTCTGAACCCCTGTTATTACTCGTCCATGGGAAAATCTGTTTTGGAATATCATTTTCCTAACCCTATTACTAAGAACTGTTGGATGAGAGAAAAAAAGGGGAATACAATTGTTTTCTACCTGGTCACGTGACATTCGAATACCGCGTGACGGAATTACAGCAAATTAACCTCCTTATGAAGACGTGTCGGTTACATATATTCCATCAAAACTCGAATGTTTCTCATTTAATTCATGATTTTATTCGAATCCTGAGCGCCTGGACTACATTATATCAGATTTCCATCAAGTAAAGTTTCAAATTGATAAATGTGGTTAAGCAAACCTGCGTTACAGAATTACATTTTGGTCCATGTTTTAAGGAGTTGCGATTTTTCCTATTTTACCAGTTTCGATTTTATCCGGTGTAAAAAAATTTGAGGACAGACCGAAACACATGAATTCTGTTGTCATGTACCGGCCATGTACGTATATTCGATTAAATGTGAAAGAGCGATAATGACTGGTCAACAACATGGGCAAAATTGTCCATAACCGAAATTTTGAATTATGTGATGGAATTACATTTTGGTTAAAGATTTCGTGGAATTGATGAAATACTGATATCAATTAAAACTGTTGACCGCATGTAAAATACTTAACATGCAGTTCGAATATTTTGAAAATTTGTATAACGGGAAGTTAAGTTTTCTGGGTGAATTCACACAAACTGCCTAAATTGGAGGATAAACCTAAACATATTTTTGGTGGCAATTTATGCATCAACGAAATTGCATTGACTCTTGATGCTATGAAATCCGGATCATCCCCAGAGATAGATGGGTTAACAACAGAGCTTTATAAGCTACAAAAAGGAAAAGGGCTGGCAATGGATGAATTAGGAAGCTGGAGACCAGTTTCCTTAACATTGATTATAAAATACCGGTTCTATAGCAAAGGCGTCAGCTATCATATTACAGGGTGTGATAACTGAAATGATAATGAAGATCAGGTTGGATACATCAGAAGGTGAAACATAGCTACTGTAATCAGGCAAATCGATGATGTATGTGAATATTTAGATGAGACAAACTTGCTCGGCATATAATTAGCAGTTGATTATAAAAAAGCATTTGACACAATATCAAAGGACTACATGATAGCCTTTCAGAAAATTCGGCTTTGGCGAGAAATTTGTTCGATGGGTTGATATAATAGTAATAATAATAATAAAAGTGTGGTTGGTTATCAAGGAATCCGCCAAGATTTCCATTTTCTCCGTTGGCCTATATTTTAGCAGTAGAGGTCTTGACAATCAAAATTAGACAGACACCTAGAATTAGAGGCATTCAAATTCCATTTAGAAACACACCCAAAACATTATTAGCATCGCAATACGCAAACGATACCACATTATATTTAAGGGATGAGCATGACTTAAATGAAGCTTTAACAACTGAATATTTTGCAATATTTTCAGAGCCTCCGAGTGGTTTCATGTGGGACAGCAAACATGGTCATGAACTGCGCCTTCTGGTGATCTAGATATCTGTAGTGAACACCGTCATTACAGATCATCCTCATGGTAGTTGACGGGGTAAGACAGGGCTTTCGAGACTTCTGTCGATGTCATCACCTGCATGTCACTAGATTATAATCCATACAATTAGATTATTCCTCGGTGTACATGCACATTATGTACCAAAATGATCACAGTCTGTTCCTGGTACAGACGAAATGCCTGGACCATATGATACCGGACTGTAGTCGAATTCGAACACCATGAAAACCCCTTTAGGCACTGACTGTGTATCATCATGTTGCGTTGATTAATAGCCCTGGTCCCCGTCACTTCTTCTCATATCTAGCTTTACTTTTGAAGATGAACTCATACATGCATATAGCCTTAATGCAATCCTGTGTATTTAAATACAATGTTTTTATATCAGACTTGTTGAGAATGAGGTGGTTCCTATTTATGCGCCACAGGTATAAGAGTTACAGTGCAGCTTGTACAATCTTCTCAACTTTCTTTTGGCTAGTTTTACAGTCGTTGTTCCATTATCAGAGAGTCCATTTCTGCATGGTTTCAGAAGACAGGAAAGGCATTCCCTACCATTACTTTTAGACAGGTGCCAGCCAAGAAAAAAATTACACCTTTAAGGTTGTTTTCCTGTCAAAATTTTCTTCGGGGTTCCGCCGTCCTTAGCATACGTACTAAGCGGTTCATTAAACCATACATAGTAATGGGCACGCCGACCTTACATCCCGCGAGCTTCAAGATGACACCCTGTGCCCAAGATCGACATGCCCACTCCTATGAGTTATAGAGTATGGGGGTGTAGCCCTTAAGCATTATGTGCGCAAACTAACCCGACCGTATTCGCGCTTTCTCTACTGCTGATGACATCACGGTCACATGACCTGTTTGCTCTCGCTACACTCCAATGTCTACATGCATCTCTAAGGGCCATATACCTCTAGTTACCCCTATGGGCTACCATATAGGGGCGTACTTTTTCATCCATCCGAGTGGTCGCTATATAGCTGAAATATTGCTGAATGCGACGTTAAACCTTAATTCTCTCTCTCTCTCCATCCGAGTGGGCATTCGCCCGTATCTGCGCTTTGCCTACTACTTCAGAGTGTACTTGCACATCATGATGTAGAAGTCACAACAAGGCCTGGAAACTGTATGACTATACACAACGAGAGCCTTAATATGTGTCTAAATGTATAAAGCCCGAATTTCAGATTCAAATATTTTTGGGTGCATTTTTGTATTTTGGCGGCAATGTTGCATATTTGGAACTACACATTGCTTCGAAATAAATCGATTTAATTAGTCCTGTCATGCAACTGGGGAAAACCCCATCTAATTTCATGGGTACAACATAGATTATCCAGTTGAACAAAGTGTGATAGTGAGATTCAGTAGGGTTTGTTGGATTTATTGGATTTTGAGAGCAATTGCAAACAATGCAGTTTTACACTCAAAGTATGGATAGGTGAATGGTGTGAAATGTCCAGAGGTCAGCCTGAGCTAGTCACTCCGTGGATATATACACCGATACCTCATTTTAGAATATGGATAGTTTATTTCAATTTATTTGGAGACGGAAGATATCAGCTATCCGCCAGCTAACTCTTCCCTATTAGGAGTGAGTGAATAGAATTTAACGTCGCTTTCAACAATATTTCAGCTATATCACGACGAACCAACTAAGCACCACCCAGCCCAGTTGTGTTCCTGCTACTTCAAAGAAGAAATCTTTGAAGCAGCATGGAACCAGACACCCTCCATCCACCCTATAAAACACTGAGGACAGCCCACAAGATACAGACAGGACGTTTACATGGTGCAATAAAGACAAGTGATATTACAGTGCTAGACACCACATTATCAAGTTCCTGTTGCTTCTCAGCAAAGTGCATTGAAGCAACAGGAACCTGTGCCCACCGGACACCCACCAACCACCCGCCTCTTCCCTATTATCACGAAGCGATGTTCTACACCATCTTTAAAATGCATACGACCTTCCTTATCTCGCATACTATGGTCTCCCAAGAACAAATCTACCCTACTAATGGACGATTGTAATCATATTAAGTGGAGGAGTATATGGTCATACTGAAAGGATGACTCGATTATCGCATCATCTCTAGCCATATATGTATACTATGGCAGAAAGCGGGGTTGCAATAACTAAGAGCAGTCTTATTTTTAGGAGTTTCGAATAACATTGAGCTTCGAATATATCCATATTTGTGCAAGTTAGGAGCCAGGCAATGGTGTCGTATATTTCATCTCCTGTGGAAACAGTTGTACGTTTCCGTGTTTGTTTTGACTGCACAGAAGCTAACGTGCCGTTCCCTCACTTACATGAGATCCTTCACCAGGGGGAAACAGTGAAGGTTAGGCTAATTCATGAACCACATTTACGATCAGAGAGGGGTTATTCATCATGCCGAGACTTAATCCTTCTTGAAAGAGACTGACAAAACCTTGGGACAATTTCCCCAAGTCATTGTCAGATTACAATGTCTACAGTTTGCTTTGGCACTTCTTGCAAACTGTTCTTAAACGGAAATTGTATGGTTGACTCGTCAAAATAATATGGTGGCGATAGAGCAATTTCCGATGAGAAGCAACTTAAAGCCCCGTTCACATGCACACAATTTACTCACCTGTGTAAAAATACACATGTGTAAATTTACACATGTGCAAATATACTTTTGCACCTGCTCTTGATCAGATGCAAATAAACTCAAAGTGCAAATATACATACATGTGTATTTCCGTTCACATGACAAGAAATACACATGTGTATTTTTTTACATAGGGTGCAAATTTGCATACGTGAGTAAAAGTGTGCATGTGAACGGGGCTTAAGCAAATTGCCTCAGTGTGACTGTGAAAGGTTATGGTACATTTCCATGCATGTGTTATGGGCATATCAGCATGAAAATACACAGAACGACGCTGCAAGTCGGTTTAAAGTCAAAGGGTGTGGCTGTGGTGCTCGTATCTGGCTTGCTGGGTATACTTGTAGTCAAATTTCCTCAATTTCATACTGATGTCCAAGCGAAAAGTTGGTTAGAGAGGTATAATGAAAAAATTATTATAACACCACTGTGTATTTTATTTGTCACTTGCAGAGGTTCCAGACACCAACCTCATTACGTACAATCGGCCACGACTGTTCTTCTTTATCCATCCTAAAGGTCTATTCACAAGAGCTACAACCATGTTACTGTTGAGCCTATTGAAATTTTTCATTAATCTCGATATTTTGGCAAACACAAACGTTGCATATTTGTATGAATGTTCATGAGCAGTGATGTAGGACAGAAAAGGTTCCGAATCCAGTGTTGTGAAGCCTCTTTCTGTCTTCCTCAAGGCTGAAGCTATTAAGAAGTGTAATATTCCAATCCAGGTTGTGATTTTAACTTCTTAAAATGGATAACTCAGAATCTGTATACCTCAGCAGGTACTAATGCGAAGCTGCGCATCAGAAAACCCCTCGGCTCTGGACTTCAGCCATTCATAATATATTCAATTTGAACCAAGATGTCAGGAACACCAAGATGTCAAGTCACAAATATACAGACTATAAAAAAAATTGCAATTAGAAATGGCCCCTAAGGTTTCCGTCCACAGACATTTATTGTAAGTCTCTTGATGTATCGATGATGTATACCAAATTTTACATTGAGCACTTGAATGGTATCAGAGAGACATTATTATTTAATGATTTTGCATAAATTAAAGATGGTCACCGATCCTTCCCGTCATTGAGAGGGACTGATGTGGTTATTCATTGCAAGTCTCTTGATACATCGATACTGTATACCAAGTTTCGTATAGTTCACTTAAATGGTATCAGAGATATACATCATGACAGATTTTGCATAAATTAAAGATGGCCGCCAAGATTTCCACCGAATCAGGGAAACAGGTTCGGTCATTTCTTTGAAGTTTCTTGATGCATCGCTGATCTATACCAAGTTTCACACTGAACAGCGAAATGGTACCCGAGATACACAACATTAATGGTTTCGCATAAATTAAAGATGGCCACCAAAGTTTTCACCCAATCGGGACCAGATTCAATAGGGTTCTGGATCACGAGCATATGGATGTGCACTGCAAGTTTGGTGTGCCTAGGGTAAGTCATTCTAAATACATGTTGGCAACGAGAAAGCTGTGATGGTTTCGCATAAATCAAAGATGGCCACCAAAGTTTTCACCCAATCGGGTTCAGATTCAATAAGGTTCTGGGTCACGAGCATATGGATGTGCACTGCAAGTTTGGTGTGCGTAGGGTAAGTCGTTCTAAAGCTATCTTGGTAACGAGAAAAGTGTGAGGGACAGACAGACGGATGGACGCACATGACGATGACAATTACAACACATATAAGAGAAGTGGGAAGAGGTGCCGACATACTGACAGAGCCACATGACTTCACAGTATAGTCTTCCGGTTAACCTATTCTTAAACACATACCAAGAATCTAATGATTCGTGATATGTGTTGTATCTCAGGTACGCTTTTATTGTACCTGTTCATGTGGCAACTTGGATGATATGACCACACGGCCCCTAGCACCGGCATAAGCGGTATTAGATACAAATCTAGAGAGCTATGATGGAAATGCTCTGACAACTCGTATACTGGTAATTGGTGAGCTGTTTCGCTGTGACAACTCGTACACTGGCGACTGGTGAGCTGTATCGTCGTCAGATGTAAATGACGGCATTTAACACAAAAGACTAGTCTGTAAGGCCCGATGTCGACCCAGCATCAACTTCCCACAAATGCCAACATATATCAAAGACCAAAAGGTCTGTACAGGGGGCGGGCCTCGGGGACGAAACGTCCACCAGCAGAATCTCGCCATATACAGGTAAAAATTACAACACATATAAGGGAAGTGGGAAGAGGTGCCGACATACTGACTGCGTCACATGACTTCACAGAATAGTCTTCCGGTTAACCTATTCTTAAGCACATACCAAGAATCTAACGATTCGTGATATGTGTTGTATCTCAGGTACGCTTTTATTGTACCTGTTCATGTGTCAACTTGGATGATATGACCACACGGCCCCTAGCACCTGCATAAGCGGTATTAGATACAAATCTAGAGAGATATGACAACTCGTATATTGGCCTAAGGAGATAGCACACAAAGTCTGACCCGAAAATATTTAACGGTTTCAGAGATATTCATGTTTAAATTCGCGGCGGCGGCGGAACCGTTTCTCATGAAAACATAAGAGCATCCACTTGTGGAAATGCTCTAAAAAGTATATCAAAAACGAATTGAAAATCTCTTCCCTCGAATGTAGGAATCGAGGCCCACGATAAATTGAGTTTCTAGATATATACCATGCACTATCTAAATGCAATGAATCCAAACAAATTCAGTGAATTATCAGTACGATCACTGCAACATTCAACTTTTCACATGCAAATCAATGCGAACAAATTATGAGGTCGTCTTGTGATTACACAATCGGAAAATGTTTTAATAGACTAATCTGAATACTTTAAAATGTGTAAAAATGGTCAAACAAAGAGAAGTCAACACCAGATTGTATACTCAAAACATCTTATTGACTAATACTAAAAAAGCGTTTTTAGAACCATATACATCCGAATTATATAAGTATCATTAGCTTTACTTCCAATCCAATCACGTATGAAAAATATAACTGTACCTTGATACTTATTTCCTGATGCGAGAATGAAAGTCCTCAATATTCCGAAGACTTCTAGTATGTAATAATCAGTGTTTGAAATGTTCAAATTTCCCTTTAAATGGCCACTGTCTGTTCCTGGTACAGACGAAATGCCTGAACCATATGATACCGGACTGTAGTCGAATTCGAGCACCATGAAAATCCCTTTAGACACTCAGACTGTGTATCATCATGTTGCGCTGATTAATAGCCCTGGTCCCCGTCACTTCTTCTGATATCTAGCTTTACTTTTCAAGATGAACTCATACATGCATAGCCTTAATGCAATCCTGTGTATTCAAACACAATGTCTTTATATCAGACCTGTTGAGAATGAGGTGGTTTCTATTTATGCGTCATAGGTATAAGAGTTACAGTCCAGTTTGTACAATCTTCTCAAGTTTCTATCAGCTAGTTTTACAGTCGTTGTTCCATTATCAGAGAGTCCATTTCTGCATGGTTTCACAAGACAGGAAAGGCATTCCCTACCAATCCTTTTAGACAGGTCCCAGCCAAGAAAAAATTTACACTTCTAAGGTTGTTTTCCTGTCAAAATTTTATTCAGGGTTCCGCCGTCCTTAGCATACGAACTAGGGACTAAGAGGTTACATTAAATCATGCATAGTAGGGGCATGCCGACCTTACATCCCGCGAGATTCAAGATGACACCCTGTGCCCACGGTCGACATGCCCACTCCTATGAGTTAGAGTATAGGGGTGTAGCCCTCAAGTCATAAGTGCGCAACTAACCCGACCGTATTCTCGTTTTTTCTACTACTGATGACATCACGATCACATGAACTGTTTGCTCTCGCTACACTCCAATGTCTACATGCATCTCTAAGGGCCATATACCACTAGTTACCCCTATGGGCTACCATCCATTCATCCATCCGAGTGGGCATTCGCTCGTATCTGCGCTTTTCCTACTACTCCAGAGTGTACTTGCACGCCATGATGTAGAAGTCACAACACGGCCTGGAAACTGTATGACTATACACAACGAGAGCCTTAACATGTATCTAAATGTATAAAGCAACTCCCTAGCCCGAATTTCAGATTCAATTATGTTTGGAGGCATTTTTGTATTTTGGCGGCAATGTTGCATGTTTGCAACTACACATTGCTTCGAAATGATAGGGTTATTGTAACCCCCCATTTTATGAAAGACCCTTATACTTACCTTGTGCATAATATTTAATATTATGCAATACTGTTGGGTAGATTCTAAACCTCTTATACCAAATGCCAGAAAAAACGGACACCCCCCTCCAGGGCCTCCATCAACTCCGGCGACCTTGACCGCTTAAGTTCCCGCCAAAAACTCAATTCCTCAGTTTGATTCTATAATAATTATAGCATGTAAAAAACAATAACATTTATGTACCTCCCCCAGTCTTTGATTAACAGTGTGGATGGGAGGCGGGATCGCAAGGTAAGTATAAGGGTCTTTCATAAAATGATAGGGTTTTTGTAATCCCCCATTTTATGAAAGACCCTTATACTTACCTTGTGCATAATATTTAATATTATGCAATACTGTTGGGTAGATTCTAAACCTCTTATACCAAATGCCAGAAAAAAACGGACACCCCCCTCCAGGGCCTCCATCAACTCCGGCGACCTTGACCGCTTAAGTTCCCGCCAAAAACTCAACTTCTTCAGTTTGATTCCATAATAATTATAGCATGTTAAAAACAATAACATTTACGTACCTCCCCCAGTCTTTGATTAACAGTGTGGGTGGGAGGCGGGATCGCAAGGTAAGTATAAGGGTCTGTCATAAAATGGGGGGTTACAAAAACCCTATCATTTTATATCAAGACACCTTATACTTACCTTGTGCATAATATTTAATATTATGCAATACTGTTGGGTAACCCTAGAATTTGTGGGAACCCTGGCGGGTCGGCTAACCAAAGACAAAAGGTAGATACCTGTATCAATTTGAGAGCGACAAGGCCGTCATTGATATGTAACCCAGGCCTCTCTGTTACCTGATAACTCGAGGGGGGCACCACCCTGGTGAAAGTCCGAGCTTTCTTTTGGTACACCTGCTAGGGAAAAACCCTAATAATACGAGCCTAATGACAAAGGGTAAACATTTATGTGAAGATTTGTTATACTCACTTAATGCTTTCTTGACTCCGGCCGAGGCTTGTTCCCGGAGGGTGCATGCGCGTCGGACGGGTCCCTTTGGACATGAGTGCTCGAAACGCGCTTTCTAACGGAAGGTACCGGAATAGTATGCGCGGCATTGCTCAGCCTTTTAGTGAGAGTAGCCATTTCAATGCTAGCTGTCGACGTAGAAGGGTCCAGGAGATAATACTTGATAAAAGTAGCCTCAGATCTCCACTGAGCAACGTCCATGATGTCACTAAGTGAAGCTCCCTTAAATAACGCTTCCGAAGTGGCTACCGCTCTGGTCTCATGGGCTTTGGCGAAAACAAATTCTTTAGTCTGGGCAGCTGCATAGACCATCTGAATGGTTTCAACAATCCATCGAGCGATGGTGTCTTTGGAAGCCGGTTTGTGGTTATTGATCTGATGGGTAATCCACAAAATTGTTCGAAGATGTTTGGTAGCTTCGATATAATACTTCACAGCACGCACCGGACATAAGAATTTATCGTCAGGAGAGAACTTACCTAGGTCAGCTAAAACCAAAGGTTTTGCGCCATGTTTGATAGTCTCTGTTTTCGACACAAAGTCAGCCCGCGGCTGAAGTAGCAGACCTTCGCCCGTGAAATGTAGGCGATCTTTCTCAGCGGAGAGAGCATGGATCTCTGATCTCCGCCGAGCGGACGCCACAGCGACAAGAAATACAGTCTTAAGTGTCAAGATCTTAAGACTGGCCTGACCCATGGGCTCGAAAGGTGGTCTTGTAAGTGCATTCAAGACCAATTCGAGATTCCATGCAGGAGGCATTTTCTTCACCCGAGGTCGTAGGTGGAACATGCCTTTGATCAGGTCGTCTAATGGTTTGCTCTGTGAAACCTTAGACCCGTCTCGAAAACCAGGGTGGATTGTCGCTATGGCAGACCGATAACCAGCTATTGTTACTGGTTGTAGTCCCTTCTCTTCGTATAAATATACGAAGAAGTCTGCTACTTCTCCCGGAGTCGTTTGAGAGGGATTCTTATAGTTTCTCTCGCACCACTCCGAGAACAGACTGAGTTTAGAGTTATAAACCCGTCTGGTGGAGGGCCTTCTACATTGTGCCATGAGATTGGCAGCTTGTTGAGAAAAGCCCTCCTGACGTCGAGATTCGATGACAGATTCCAAGCAGTTAGTTTGAACATTGCTGGATTGTCGTGAACTCGACGCCCCCGGCATTGTGTGAGGAGATCTGGACGATCCGGCAGAATGCGTGGGTAGTCTACGACAAGATTGAGGAGACTTGTGAACCACGATCGTGTCGGCCAGAAAGGAGCGATTAGAATGACTCTGCAATTCTCGCTCTCGATCTTTTTGAGAACCATCGGAATTAGTATGGTCGGAGGATACGCGTAACATTCCTGACCATGGAACCGCTAGTGCATCCACGGCGTGCGCCGATGGATCTGGAAACGGGCTCACATATATTGGGAGCTTTGTGTTGTCCTTCGTGGCAAAAAGGTCTACGTGAGGAGTCGACCACTGAAAGAAGACTTGTCTGAGTACCAAGTCGTTCAGCTGCCATTCGGTCGGACGGACTCTCTGTTGACGAGACAGAGAGTCGGCAAGCACGTTCCGTATCCCCGGAATATGCGCTGCTCGCAGGGTCACCTGATGCTTGATGCACCACTGGAATAGCTTCCAGGTCATAAAACATAGCTGGGGGGATCGTGTCCCTCCCTGCTTGTTTATGTACGCGACCACTGTTGAGCTGTCCGACCTTACCAGAACAACCTTCTCCCGCAAGAGCGGGAGAAACCGTTTCAACGCTAGGATGACTGCTCTCATCTCCAAGAGATTGATGTGCCAAGTCTTTTCCTGCGCGGTCCACATTCCTTGTGCCAGGTTCTCGTCCAGATGTGCTCCCCAGCCGTCCATGGAGGCGTCCGTAAATAGGACTAGACTCGATTCCGGCGGATGCAACGGGGCTCCCATGAGGAGATTGTCCCGGTTCCGCCACCAGCCGAGGGCTGATAATAGATTCGAGTCTATCGGGATTGGTTGGTTCAAATGACCTGTGCTCTGTTTCCAGAAGGACATTAGGTACATTTGTATGGGTCTGCGTCGAAGTGGACCGTAGTTGACCACTTCTCCCAGACTGACCAGTCGACCCAAAAGTCGCAAGAACTCTCTCGCCGGAAGAGCTCGGCAGGTGAAGAACACCGCGAGCATCTCCTCTAGCAGATCTAGGGCAGCCGGCGAAGGCCGAACCCGCCCGATCCGGAGATCGAACTGAACCCCCAGGTGTATGAACAACTGTGATGGGGTCAGCGCTGACTTGGGTATGTTGACTATCCAGCCGCTGAGAAGCGCATGGAATAGCGTCAACCTGATCGCATAGGTGACCGCCGTTTCCGACGGTCCCTTCACCAACCAATCGTCGATGTAGGTGCTGATATCCACACCACACCTCCGTAGGACGACCGATAGGGCATCCACTACCCGTGTGAAAACTCGAGGGGCAGATGTAATTCCGAACGGTAATGTTCGGAATTCCAATATCTTGCCGTCGATGGCGAACCTTAGATACTTTGTGTAGTCCGAGTGAATCGGTACGTGAAAGTATGCGTCCTTCAAATCTATTGAAGCGGCCCACATGCCGACCCGTAGGCCGGCCCGTACAGATCGAAGAGTTTCCATCTTGAATATCTCGATGCGAATGTAACGGTTGAGGGGCCGTAGATTGAGGACCGGTCGCCATCCCCCGGTTTTCTTGGACACCAAAAACATCCTGGTGTAAAACCCCGGATCCGTTGCCGGATCTTTCACCTCTACTACCGCCGCTTTGGCGAGGAGGGAAGTTATCTCGTCCCGAATAATGGTAATTAGACGGGGGTCTCGAGGTAACGGGGTCACCAGTGGGGTCCCTGTCAGCGGAGGTGAACGGTTTGGAGCGCTCCATTCCATTCGATAACCTTCCGCGACAATCTGCCTTACTAGGCTGTCTGCGCTGTATAGATTCCACCAAGAGGTGAAATGCGCTAGATGGCCTCCGACCGGCAGTTCCGGACGCCGACACAGAGGTGTCGAGTCCGGTGGGTCCCCCCCCCCCAAACTCGTGCTGAGCTTGAGGTTGGTGTCCTGGGCAGTGGGGGAGCGCACACTGACATGTCAGGTGCGTTTCCCACCCTTACCAGCGGGCTTAGAGGGGTTGTTAGACCCTTTCTTGCCCTTCCCCTTGCCACGGTTGCCTCTTCTGGCTTTCTTGGGCTTCGAAGAGCCGGTGAAAGTGTCAGTAGGCCTGGAAACGCTGGCTTTGCGTTTCCCCTTAGCAAGGGTCTGGTGTTGTTTGACCATGGACTCAAGCTCCCGAGAGTCAATATGACCTTCAGCAGCGTAAGCTTTGAGTCCATCGGAGAACAGCTCATCATTACCGAGAGGTAAGTTGATGAGGTTCTGCGCATGGTCTTTTGAGCCCAGTCGAGACTCAGCCAGGAAGAGTCTCCGTCGGGCAATCTGCACCCTGGCTATCACCCTCGTCAGAAGGTCCAACCCCGTTGCAGTAGCCAACTGCATACAGTGGTAGAACTCTGGAGGTGCTTGTGGAACCGATAGCGGTTCTCCAACGCCAGCCGGAAGCACCACGGGTTTCGGAATCGCTTCCGCATCCATGGAGTGCAACCGGGACACTGCATTATCAGCCGTACGCTGCAGGGCAGCTACGTGCGATGCGTGTGTCATGTGCAGAAGGTGGCTAAAGGTTCGTAACCCGGCCCGGGCCGAACACTCTGCCGCCTTGAGCTCTTCCTCCACTGACCGGCGCAACATATCGTTTGGATGTAGATCCTCCCGATGTTGCTTGCCTGTCAGGAAAAAGGCGGACTGCCGTCCAACCTTCGAAGCCGATTCCGTCAGCTTGACTTCGGACGGAGGGCCTCTGAAGAGCTCGGTGAACCCGGGTGGAGCCGTACGCAGGGAACGCTTACCCTTTCCCTGCGGCCTCACCGACAGCGCATCGAAAGCCTGATCCACGAATGGATCTAGCCCTAACGAAGGTAGCTCAGGCCGGCGAGCCGGCGGCTGACCTGTTAGCGATCGCTTAACGGGTTCTTGCTGCTTAGTGTTCGAAGGGACACCGCACACTTCAGCAGCATACGCTAACGACCTAGTCCAAGAGGACATATGGCCGAGCGTAAGGAGCTGTGGGCCTCCCGGCATCTTCTGTTGGGCGGCAGCCCGCAGAAGAGCCGCATCGATAGTATCATCGATGGTATCAACTTGCTCCTGGTTCAAGTCAACGTGACGGACGGAGTCCTCTCCGGATCTTGAACCGACCTCCATATCCGAATCCTCAAGCATCCGATCATCAAGAGAGCCGATGACGGAGCCGGATGAAGATCCTAGGTCACCCGTGGGGCATGACCAAGAGGATTGGATATGCTCCCCACTCAACGGGTAACCGTCACGGCCGAGGCCGGATGTTCCCGGTTGAGCAGGGTCATGATCACGAGCACGGGCTAGCAACCCGGCATCGGAGTGATCACGGCCACCGTACGACGCCACAACACGGACCGAGCGGTCCGTGTCGGCCAGAGATTGATCGACCACAGTCTCGGCTAGGCTGGTGGACTTAGCCATCCCGTCGAGCACAGTTGTGTTCCGACCCATACCATCACCCGTCGGACCCCGAGAGGGATCGGACGGTGCCTCACTAGCGACTAGAGTCGTAGGAGCAGTCGATGGCGTGGGTGGAACTACAAGAGTCTCAGACGGGCCGCGCACACTCTTGGCTCGCATCTTTGACTTGCGTGCCCTGTGTTTCTTGGTCGAAGAATGACCAGGGGGCTTTCCCAACGCGGCGCTCCCCATATGGGGGACCACGAACACCGGTGTGCCAATTTCGCCGGCAGCCGTCGCACCCTGGGACAAGCCCAGAGCACGATAAAGCTCCGCAAAACGTGCATCAAGCTCCGCTTCGGGTATAAATCTTCCTACGGGTTGGGAGACCGCTGGAAGACCCGAATCGGAGACAGCCGGGTTCATGGTCGGTAGTGCCGCCCCAGACCGTGAACGTACTAACAGCCAGCGCTGAAAGACATCCTCCGGCCAAGCAGAGCATACCTCGCACCTATTCCCTTCCGTACATAGCGAGCATTTCGAGCACTCATGCCCAATGGTACCCTTAACCGACCATTGATGGCATTTAGAGCAACCGGATGGGGATACTTTTCCAGATTTATCCGAGTCAGACATAATTCTGAAAAATATAGATATGATTATATTAGTGCCAATAATCATAATCATAATCATATACAGAGCATTAAACTTCTCACAGTGCCAGCTCTGAGCTTATAGAACGATCCCTCACAGGTGTAGTCCTCTCATAATGTACTACGGACCTCATATAATTATACCACCACAACAACATAGGTGCCACTATGTGTACAGAAGCGAGCTCAATCAATAAAGAAAGTCTCAGTTTCTAGGTATTATTATACGAGATGGACCCCATCGTAACTGTCCATTCGTAAAAACCAAGCGTACAACACCGTAATGCGCAACAATGAATATTGATTCACTGTATAGGTATCAGTATAGCCCCACTTGACTGAATACCTTTGCAGCACTACATGCTGAACTACTATACATGTGCCAGTGTATAGTTGATAATTACGGTACACTATTTATATAACTGTAAATAGTATTGGAGTGAAAGAATGCTTGGAACGAAGCATTCTATTAGTATTTATTCCCATAACATGCCAAAAATACTTCGCATCGTTCTACTAATATACAGACAACAATGTGCTATTGTTGTGATACACCTTTCTCTGAAACGTAAATCCAAAGTGCGAATATCAGTACAGAGATCAAGCTAAGTATAACTGATCTACATGTACCTGCTTTGTCTTGCCAAGGTATATCCAACACCTATAGAAATTCGCACAATGAGTTCACAGTAACAAAGAGGTTACGTAACTTCTCCAGCAAAGGACTCTATGACTCCGACGCACTATCTCGAGAGAGTGTGCTGTCGGTCAAAATGGCTGCCTAGCAACATGTCAACAAGAGTCCTCTACCAGATCAGTAACGCTCAACGTAACCTATGATCGTAAAAGCCAATTCCGTGCCATAGTTTGTCGTGCCAGCCTTGCCGTGCCAAACATTTAACATATTTATCACAATGGTATACGATTTACAATGAAATAACGTATATATTATTCTCAATACAGAGCAGAATAATCCCATAGTGAAAGCATAGACCCGATATGCTTGTTTACAGAATGGCGAGCACCATTCTGAGCGATCCCATACACTGAAGGATTTCTACTGTACATATTTTAAAAAAAAATATACAATGAAATGCGGTAAGGAATTCGGTATAATGAGAAAGTACATAAATGTAAAAACTCACGGACCAATACGGGAGGCTTGAGAGCACGAGTAAATCCAATGAATGTATATGAATCTCCTTAGTAGAGGAGCACAGTAAATTCACGTGTGGGTTTGATCGTGCTAGAAATCAAACTGAAGAAGTTGAGTTTTTGGCGGGAACTTAAGCGGTCAAGGTCGCCGGAGTTGATGGAGGCCCTGGAGGGGGGTGTCCGTTTTTTCTGGCATTTGGTATAAGAGGTTTAGAATCTACCCAACAGTATTGCATAATATTAAATATTATGCACAAGGTAAGTATAAGGGTCTTTCATAAAATGGGGGGTTACAAAAACCCTATCATTTTATATCAAGACACCTTATACTTACCTTGTGCATAATATTTAATATTATGCAATACTGTTGGGTAACCCTAGAATTTGTGGGAACCCTGGCGGGTCGGCTAACCAAAGACAAAAGGTAGATACCTGTATCAATTTTGAGAGCGACAAGGCCGTCATTGATATGTAACCCAAGCCTCTCTGTTACGTGATAACTCGAGGGGGGCACCACCCTGGTGAAAGTCCGAGCTTTCTTTTGGTACACCTGCTAGGGAAAAACCCTAATAATACGAGCCTAATGACAAAGGGTAAACATTTACGTGATGATTTGGTATACTCACTTAATGCTTTCTTGACTCCGGCCGAGGCTTGTTCCCGGAGGATGCATGCGCGTCGGACGGGTCCCTTTGGACATGAGTGCTCGAAACGCGCTTTCTAACGGAAGGTACCGGAATAGTATGCGCGGCATTGCTCAGCCTTTTAATGAGAGTAGCCATTTCAATGCTAGCTGTCGACGTAGAAGGATCCAGGAGATAATACTTGATAAAAGTAGCCTCAGATCTCCACTGAGCAACGTCCATGATGTCACTAAGTGAAGCTCCCTTAAATAACGCTTCCGAAGTGGCTACCGCTCTGGTCTCATGGGCTTTGGCGAAAACAAATTCTTTAGTCTGGGCAGCTGCATAGACCATCTGAATGGTTTAAACAATCCATCGAGCGATGGTGTCTTTGGAAGCCGGTTTGTGGTAATTGATCTGATGGGTAATCCACAAATGATTGTCAGAAGTTCGAAGATGTTTGGTAGCTTCGATATAATACTTCACAGCACGCACCGGACATAAGAATTTATCGTCAGGAGAGAACTTACCTAGGTCAGCTAAAACCAAGGGTTTTGCGCCATGTTTGATAGTCTCTGTTTTCGACACAAAGTCAGCCCGCGGCTGAAGTAGCAGACCTTCGCCCGTGAAATGTAGGCGATCTTTCTCAGCGGAGAGAGCATGGATCTCTGATCTCCGCCGAGCGGACGCCACAGCGACGAGAAACACAGTCTTAAGTGTCAAGATCTTAAGACTGGCCTGACCCATGGGCTCGAAAGGTGGTCTCGTAAGTGCATTTAGGACCAATTCGAGATTCCATGCAGGAGGCATTTTCTTCACCCGAGGTCGTAGGTGGAACATGCCTTTGATCAGGTCGTCTAATGGTTTGCTCTGTGTAACCTTAGACCCGTCTCGAAAACCAGGGTGGATTGTCGCTATGGCAGACCGATAACCAGCTATTGTTACTGGTTGTAGTACCTTCTCCTCGTATAAATATACGAAGAAGTCTGCTACTTCTCCCGGAGTTGTTTGAGAGGGATTCTTATAGTTTCTCTCGCACCACTCCGAGAACAGACTGAGTTTAGAGTTATAAACCCGTCTGGTGGAGGGCCTTCTACATTGTGCCATGAGATTGGCAGCTTGCTGAGAAAAGCCCTCCTGACGTCGAGATTCGATGACAGATTCCATGCAGTTAGTTTGAACATTGCTGGATTGTCGTGAACTCGACGCCCCCGGCATTGTGTGAGGAGATCTGGACGATCCGGCGGAATGCGTGGGTAGTCTACGACAAGATTGAGGAGACTTGTGAACCACGATCGTGTCGGCCAGAAAGGAGCGATTAGAATGACTCTGCAATTCTCGCTCTCGATCTTTTTGAGAACCATCGGAATTAGTATGGTCGAAGGATACGCGTAAGCGTACATTCCTGACCATGGGACCGCTAGTGCATC
Source organism: Hanleya hanleyi (assembly GCA_036873755.1). Taxonomy (NCBI): domain Eukaryota; kingdom Metazoa; phylum Mollusca; class Polyplacophora; order Lepidopleurida; family Hanleyidae; genus Hanleya; species Hanleya hanleyi. Next base: position 18,570 of record JAVTVY010009558.1, read on the forward strand.
CACGGCGTGCGCCGATGGATCCGGAAACGGGCTCACATATATTGGGAGCTTTTTGTTGTCCTTCGTGGCAAAAAGGTCTACGTGAGGAGTCGACCACTGAAAGAAGACTTGTCTGAGTACCAAGTCGTTCAGCTGCCATTCGGTCGGACGGACTCTCTGTTGACGAGACAGAGAGTCGGCAAGCACGTTCCGTATCCCCGGAATATGCGCTGCTCGCAGGGTCACCTGATGCTTGATGCACCACTGGAATAGCTTCCAGGTCATAAAACATAACTGGGGGATCGTGTCCCTCCCTGCTTGTTTATGTATGCGACCACTGTTGAGCTGTCCGACCTTACCAGAACAACCTTCTCCCGCAAGAGCGGGAGAAACCGTTTCAACGCTAGGATGACTGCTCTCATCTCCAAGAGATTGATGTGCCAAGTCTTTTCCTGCGCGGTCCACATTCCTTGTGCCAGGTTCTCGTCCAGATGTGCTCCCCAGCCGTCCATGGAGGCGTCCGTAAATAGGACTAGATTCGATTCCGGCGGATGCAACGGGGCTCCCATGAGGAGATTGTCCCGGTTCCGCCACCAGCCGAGGGCTGATAATAGATTCGAGTCTATCGGGATTGGTTGGTTCAAATGACCTGTGCTCTGTTTCCAGAAGGACATAAGGTACATTTGTATGGGTCTGCGTCGAAGTGGACCGTAGTTGACCACTTCTCCCAGACTGACCAGTCGGCCCAGAAGTCGCAAGAACTCTCTCGCCGGAAGAGCTCGGCAGGTGAAGAACACCGCGAGCATCTCCTCTAGCAGATCTAGGGCAGCCGGCGAAGGCCGAACCCGCCCGATCCGGAGATCGAACTGAACCCCTAGGTGTATGAACAACTGTGACGGGGTCAGCGCTGACTTGGGTATGTTGACTATCCAGCCGCTGAGAAGCGCATGGAATAGCGTCAACCTGATCGCATAGGTGACCGCCGTTTCCGACGGTCCCTTCACCAACCAATCGTCGATGTAGGTGCTGATATCCACACCACACCTCCGTAGGACGACCGATAGGACATCCACTACCCGTGTGAAAACTCGAGGGGCAGATGTAATTCCGAACGGTAATGTTTGGAATTCCAATATCTTGCCGTCGATGGCGAACCTTAGATACTTTGTGTAGTCCGAATGAATCGGTACGTGAAAGTATGCGTCCTTCAAATCTATTGAAGCGGCCCACATGCCGACCCGTAGGCCGGCCCGTACAGATCGAAGAGTTTCCATCTTGAATCTCTCGATGCGAATGTAACGGTTGAGGGGCCGTAGATTGAGGACCGGTCGCCATCCCCCGGTTTTCTTGGACACCAAAAACATCCTGGTGTAAACCCCCGGATCCGTTGCCGGATATTTCACATCTACTACCGCCGCTTTGGCGAGGAGGGAAGTTATCTCGTCCCGTATAATGGTAATTAGACGGGGGTCTCGAGGTAACGGGGTCACCAGTGGGGTCCCTGTCAGCGGAGGTGAACGGTTTGGAGCGCTCCATTCCATTCGATAACCTTCCGCGACAATCTGCCTTACTAGGCTGTCTGCGCTGTATAGATTCCACCAAGAGGTGAAATGCGCGAGACGGCCTCCAACCGGCAGTTCTGAGCTTGAGGTTGGTGTCCTGGGCAGTGGGGGAGCGCACACTGACATGTCAGGTGCGTTTCCCACCCTTACCAGCGGGCTTAGAGGGGTTGTTAGACCCTTTCTTGCCCTTCCCCTTGCCACGGTTGCCTCTTCTGGCTTTCTTGGGCTTCGAAGAGCCGGAGAAAGTATCAGTAGGCCTGGAAACGCTGGCTTTGCGTTTCCCCTTAGCAAGGGTCTGGTGTTGTTTGACCATGGACTCAAACTCCTGAGAGTCAATATGACCCTCAGCAGCGTAAGCTTTGAGTCCATCGGAGAACAGCTCATCATTACCGAGAGGTAAGTTGATGAGGTTCTGCGCATGATCTTTTGAGCCCAGTCGAGACTCAGCCAGGAAGAGTCTCCGTCGGGCAATCTGCACTCTGGCTATCACCCTCGCCAGAAGGTCCAACCCCGTTGCAGTAGCCAACTGCATACAGTGGTAGAAATCTGGAGGTGCTTGAGGAACCGATAGCGGTTCTCCAACGCCAGCCGGAAGCACCACGGGTTTCGGAATCGCTTCCGCATCCATGGAGTGCAGCCGGGACACTGCATCATCAGCCGTACGCTGCAGGGCAGCTATGTGCGATGCGTGTGTCATGTGCAGTTGGTGGCTAAAGGTTCGTAACCCGGCCCGGGCCGAACACTCTGCCGCCTTGAGCTCTTCCTCCACTGACCGACGCAACGTATCGTTTGGATGTAGATCCTCCCGATGTTGCTTGCCTATCAGGAAAAAGGCGGACTGCCATCCAACCTTCGAAGCCGATTCCGTCCGCTTGACTTCGGACGGAGGGCCTCTGAAGAGCTCAGTGAACCCGGGTGGAGCCGTACGCAGGGAACGCTTACCCTTTCCCTGCGGCCTCACTGATAGCGCATCGAAAGCCTGATCCACGAATGGATCCAGCCCTAACGAAGGTAGCTCAGGCCGGCGAGCCGGCGGCTGACCTGTTAGCGATCGCTTAACGGGTTCTTGCTGCTTAGTGTTCGAAGGGACACCGCACACTTCAGCAGCATACGCTAGCGACCTAGTCCAAGAGGACATATGGCCGAGCGTAAGGAGCTGTGGGCCTCCCGGTATCTGTGGGCCTCCCGCCGCATCGATAGTATCATCGATGGTATCCACTTGCTCCTGGTTCAAGTCAACGTGGGGACGGAGTCCTCTCCGGACCTTGAACCGACCTCCATATCCGTATCCTCAAGCATCCGATCATCAAGAGAGCCGATGACGGAGCCGGATGAAGATCCTAGGTCACCCGTGGGGCATGACCAAGAGGATTGGATATGCTCCCCGCTCAACGGGTAACTGTCACGGCTGAGGCCGGATGTTCCCGGTTGAGCAGGGTCATGATCACGAGCACGGGCTAGCAACCCGGCATCGGAGTGATCACGGCCACCGTACCGACGCCACAACACGGACCGAGCGGTCCGTGTCGGCCAGAGATTGATCGACCTCAATCTCGGCTAGGCTGGTGGACTTAGCCATCCCGTCGAGCACAGTTGTGCTCCGACCCATACCATCACCCGTCGGACCCCGAGAGGGATCGGACGGTGTCTCACTAGCGACTAGAGTCGTAGGAGCAACCGATGGTCTGGGTGGAACTACAAGAGTCTCAGACAGGCCGCGCACAGTCTTGGCTCGCACCTTTGACTTGCGCGCCCTGCGTTTCTTGGTCGAAGAAGGACCAGGGGGCTTTCCCAACGCGGCGCTCCCCATACGGGGGACCACGAACACCGGTGTGCCAATTTCGCCGGCAGCCGTCGCGCCCTGGGACAAGCCCAGAGCATGATAAAGCTCCGCAAAACGTGCATCAAGCTCCGCTTCGGGTATAAATCTTCCTACGGGTTGGGAAACCGCTGGAAGACCCGAATCGGAGGCAGCCGGGTTCATGGTCGGTAGTGCCGCCACGGACCGTGAACGTACCAACAGCCAGCGCTGAAAGACATCCTCCGGCCAGGCAGAGCATACCTCGCACCTATTCCCTTCCGTACATAGCGAGCATTTCGAGCACTCATGCTCAATGGTACCCTTAACCGACCATTGATGGCATTTAGAGCAACCGGACGGGGACGCTTTTCCAGATTTATCCGAGTCAGACATAATTCTGAAAAATATAGATATGATTATATTAGTGTCAATAATCATATCATACAGAGCATTCAACTTCTCACAGTGCCAGCTCTGAGCTTATGGAACGATCCCTCACAGGTGTAGTCCGCTCATAGTGTACTACGGACCTCATAAAATTATACCACCACAACAACATAGATGCCACTATGTGTACAGAAGCGAGCTCAATCAATAAAGAAAGTCTCAGTTTCTAGGTATTATTATAAGAGATGGACCCCATCGTAACTGTCCATTCGTAAAAATCAAGCGTACAACACCGTAATGCGCAACAATGAATAGTGATTCACTGTATAGGTATAGTATAGCCCCACTGGACTGAATACCTTTGCAGCACTACATGCTGAACTACTATACATGTGCAAATGTATAGTTGATAATTACGGTACACATATATACATTAACTGCAAATAGTATTGGAGCGAAAGAATGTTTGGAACGTGAAACATTCTAGTCAGTATTTATTCCCATAACATGCCAAAAATACTTCGCATCATTCTACTAATATACAGACAACAATGTGCTATTGTTGTGATACACCTTTCTCTGAAACGTAAATCCAAAGTGCGAATATCAGTACAGAGATCAAGCTATAGTATAGCTGTTCTACATGTACCTGCTTTGTCTTGCCAAGGTATATCCAACAACCTATAGAAATTCGCACAATGAGTTCACAGTAACAAAGAGGTTACGTGACTTCTCCAGCAAAGGACTCTATGACCCCGACGCACTATCTCGAGAGAGTGTGCTGTCGGTCAAAATGGCTGCCTAGTAACATGTCAACAAGTCCCCTACCAGATCAGTAACGCTCAACGTAACCTATGATCGTAAAAGCCAATTCCGTGCCATAGTTTGTCGTGCCAGCCTTGCCGTGCCAGACATTTAACATATTTATCACAATGGTATACGATTTACAATGAAACAACGTATATATTATTCTCAATGCAGAGCAGAATAATCCCATAGTGAAAGCATAGACCCGATATGCTTGTTTACAGAATGGCGAGCACCATTCTGAGCGATCCCATACACTGAGGATTTCTACTGTACATATTTTTTAACAGAAATATACAATGAAATGCGGTAAGGAATTCGGTATAATGAGAAAGTACATAAATGTAAAAACTCACGGACCAATACGGGAGCCTTGAGAGCACGAGTAAATCCAATGAATGTATATGAATCTCCTTAGTTGAGGAGCACAGTAAATTCACGTGTGGGTTTGATCGTGCTAGAAATCAAACTGAGGAATTGAGTTTTTGGCGGTCAAGGTCGCCGGAGTTGATGGAGGCCCTGGAGGGGGGTGTCCTTTTTTCTGGCATTTGGTATAAGAGGTTTAGAATCTACCCAACAGTATTGCATAATATTAAATATTATACACAAGGTAAGTATAAGGTGTCTTGATATAAAATAAGGGGATTTGATTAGTCAAGCCATGCAACTGGGGGGAAACATCTAATTTCATGGGCACAACATAGATTATCCAGATGAACAAAGTGTGCTAGTGAGATTCAGTAGGGTTTGTTGGATTTTGAGACCAATTGCAAATTATGCAGTTTTATACCCCAAGTATGTATAGGTAAATGGTGTTAAAATGTCCAGAGGCCAGTCAGCTCACTCCGTGGATATATGCATCGATACCTCCATTCAAAATATGGATAGCTTATTTCAAGTTATTTGGAGACGGAAGATAATTAAGTTATCTGCCAGCTAACTCTTCCCTGTTATCACGAAGGGATGTTCTATACCATCTTTAAATTGCATACCTTCCTTATCCCGCATAGTATGGTCTCCCAAGAACAAATCTACCCTACTAATGGACGATTGTAATCATATTAAGTGAAGGAGTATATGGTCATACTGAAAGGATGGCTCGATTATCGCATCATCTCTAGCCATATATGTATACTATGGCAGAAAGCGGGGTTGCAATAACTAAGAGCAGTCTTATTTTTAGGAGTTTCGAATAACATTGAGCTCTTGACAAGTTAGAAGCCAGGCAATGTGTCGTATATTTTATCTCCTGTGGAAACAGTTGTACTTTTCCGTGTTTGTTTTGACTGCACAAAAGCTAACGCGCCGTTCCCTCACTTACATGAGATTGTCCACCAGGGGGAAACAGTGAAGGTCAGGCTAATTCATGAACCACATTTAAGATCAGACAGGGGTTATTTACCATGCCGAGACTTAATCCTTCTTGAGAGAGACTGACAAAACCTTGAGACAATTTCCCCAACTGCAATTTACCCCTTATATTTCTCAATCTCTTAATGCCATCTAGAAATATAAAGACCAAGTCATTGTCCGATTACAATGTCTACAGTTTGCTTTGGCACTTCCTGCAAACTGCTCTTGAACGGAAATTGTATGGTTGACTCGTCAAAATAATATGGTGGCGATAAAGCAATTTCCGATGAGAGGCAGCTAAGCAAATTGCCTCAGTGTGACTGTGAAAGGTTACCGGTACATTTCCATGTTTTCTTGGGCATATCAGCATGAAAATACACAGAACGATGCTGCAAGTCGGTTTAATGCCAAAGGGTGTAGCTGTGATGCTCGTATCTGGCTTGCTGGGTATACTTGTATTAAAATTTCCTCAATTTCATACTGATGTCCAAGCGAAAAGTTGGTTAGAGAGGTATAATGAAAAAATTCAGACCTATCGCTCCTTTTAAACAGTCAAAAAAAAAAAAACCCAACAAAGGCTCCGGCTCCATGATTATAACACCACTGTGTATTTTATTTGTCACTTGCAGAGGTTCCAGACACCAACCTCATTACATACAATCGGCTACGACTGTTCTTGTTATCCATCCTAAAGGTCTATTCAGAGTAGGGTTACAACCATGTTACTGTCGAGCCTATTGAAATTTTTCATTAATCTCGATATTTTGGCAAACACAAACGTTGCATATTTGTATGAATATTCATGAGCAGTGATGTAGGACAGAAAAGGTTCCGAATCCAGTGTTGTGAAGCCTCTTTCTGTCTTCCTTAGGGCTGAAGCCATTAAGAAGTGTAATATTCCAATCAAGGTTGTGATTTTAACTTCTTAAAGTGGATAACTCAGAATCTGTGCACCTCAGCAGGTACTAATACGAAGCTGCGCATCTGAAAACCCCTCGGCTCTGGGCTCCAGCCATTCATAATATATTCAATTTGAACCAAGATGTCAGGAACACCAAGCAGTCAAGTGACAAATATACAGATTACATGAGGCACATGAGGAACCCCTCAGCTCTGTAATATTCTGGAAAAAAATATCAGTTATATCACGAATGTGTGTACATGTGGCAGAGCAGTGTGATCAAGTTTATTGAGCTGCCTCACTAAATGCCATATTGTACATGGAAGCAGCGTTTTGTTCGTTTTTTTTTTACATTTTTGCTTCTAAGCACCCAGAACTATATTTTATAGTAGATGACTGATTTGTTCAACACTTGACAATTCAGCTTTCCATTGGTCTATTATCGTAATTGTCGCCAACCAACGTTTTGAATCTCCAATTATAAAGGCAAACAACAGCAGAAGGATGATGGATGCAAGCTACTTTATTCAGAACAGAAACCCAACTATTAAGGCAAGGTTTACTGATAATTTTATCCACACAGGCCACTAAAAATCCTCCCTCCCTACCCAGATTTATTTAAAAAAATGATGCTAAAAAAGGATTTTTTTTTTAACCAACCAGCCTAAAGCTTTGCTTATAGTTTCTGCCACCCCCCACCCCCTTGAGCCCGACGAAGTCCAAGTATGGCTATAGGGTTCCATCAAATATATTTGAAATTTCCTTTGGAAGGTAGTTTCAGTTAGCTTTTATCAAACAGAATAGCTTTGGGACGTTTGAAGAAGTCGGAACCAAAATGATCACGCACGTGGTCGTTGTTGTTGTTGTAAATTGCGCCTGTCGCACTTTCGTTATCAAGTTCGATTTAGAGATTTAATTCTCCTTCAGCAAAAACGTCTCATAATTCGTTTATACTTTACATCTGAAGATATAACCCCTAGCAAGTAAGTCGCTAGTTCAATTTAATATGTCACATCAAGAAAACAGACGTACGTCACCTCAAAGTACCGGTAAAGATCGGCTGCTGGTTGTCACATAAATAAATGAAGTCTGCAATAGGGGTTTTAGCGCGTATGGATACCTGAACTTGCTACTTATACTATAAAGGTTATCAAGACGTGAAAGTGATGAAAATTGCACATTAAGCAATTCCTATAATTAATACCATCACCAACCTTAGGTAACTTGAAAAAAACTTGTGGAGATCAAACCTTGGACTACCTTGGACTACATTCGCAGGCGGATCAATCCTTGAGAAAAAAATTACGGGTTGGCCATGCATGGGTTATGTCCCCTGGTATTTCGTGGAGAGCATTGATCATTCCGCAAAAAAAAGGAAGGATAATTTGGTATTCAGGGACATTGCGGGCAATATTTTGTTGATATTTTGAAAGCAGACTGGAGAGAAAAGACTGATGAAAAGGGAAATATATGAAACGGGCTGTAGAACTACCTTCAATTATTCTTGGAGCAGTCTTCATTTGGGTTGTATCGGGTATCTTATTCAGCAAAGACCATTCCATTACCCGAGGATTCCTGATTGTCAGTAGAATTTGACCAAAGCATAAATCATAATAAAACTTATTTTAATTTTTTTTTTATAAAATGATTCCACTATATCAATAACCCAAACGATACAAAAGGCACACCTACAAAATACATTCTGTACTGGATAGAAGTTTTGAGCACCTGCCTTCAGTAGTTTTCAAGATATGGAATGTTAACGAAAATGGTACGGACAGACGGACGGACCCACAACAATACTCCTATGCCCATTCGGGCGGAGGGGTAATAAAGAATTTTGCAATTAGAAAGGACCCCTAAGGTTTCTGTCCACTGTCATTTATTGTAAGTCTCTTGATGCATCGATGATGTATACCAATTTTACATTAGCACTTGAATGGTATCAGACACATTATTAATGATTTTGCATAAATTAAAGATGGCCACCCATCCTTCCCGCCATCGAGAGGAACTGATGTGGTTATTCATTGCAAGTATCTTGATACATCGATGCTGTATAACAAGTTTCGTATAGCTCACTTAAATGGTATCAGAGATATACATCATTAAAGATTTTGCATAAATTAAAGATGGCCACCAAGGTTTCCACCGAATCAGGGAAACTGGTTTGGTCATTTCTTTGAAGTTTCTTGATGCATCGCTGATCTATACCAAGTTTCACACTGAACAGCGAAATGGTACCCGAGATCACAAGATTAATGGTTTCGCATAAATTAAAGATGGCCATCAAAGTTTTCACCCAATTGGGTCGAGATTCAATAGGGTTCTGGGTCACGAGCATATGGATGTGCACTGCAAGTTTGGTGTGCCTAGGGTAAGTCGTTCTAAAGATATCTTGGCAACGAGAAAGCTGTGATGGTTTCGCATAAATTAAAGATGGCCACCAAAGTTACCAACCAATCGGGTTCAGATTCCATAGGATTCTGGGTCACGAGTATATGGATGTGAACTGCAAGTTTGGTGTGCGTAGGGTAAGTTGTTCTAAAGCTCTCTTGGTAACGAGAAAAGTGTGACGGACAGACAGATGGACGGACAAACAGGACGATGACAATACCCTTCGACCAAATTTTGGCTGAGGGGTAAAAACAAGCTTGATCAATGAAATGGGAAAGAATGTTTCAGTGATTTTGCAGACATCCTGATCGAGAAAGAAACCATAAAGTTTTGAGTATAAATCCACTCTCCGACACATGATTATCAAAGATGGCACTGACGAAATTCCAATGAAAACACTCTTGTCCTTTTAGGTTATGAATGATATAGTAGAACATACCCACTCACATTAAAACAGGAGAGAGACAGAATTAAGGTTTAACATCGTGTTCAGCAATATTTCAGCTATACAGCGAGACATTAAAACAGCAATCATGCATAATGCACAGCAAATTTATGCTTTACAGAAATAGCAGAAGTAATGTTTTTCCCCCTTACTTGTCAGATGCCAGCCTCCTGAACAAGCTAATTTATCGATGGCACATGTCCCAGAAGACGACTGTTGGATTATGGAGACCGATATCATAAGCTTGTCATTCCTTGTAAAGGGTTGTTTTCTATGAACAAGTTCTCGTCTTCCGACTTGGCAGTTGTAGGCATTCACATCACTTTCACCTCACTGACATTCACAGAAATTCAGTGATTGACTGAATTCTCTCAGTGTTTCTTCACAAGCCAATGGAAATACTGTTTTTCATTTTGAAAATTTGAATTGACCAAAAAAAGTGTTTTGAAACTGGAAGATAGATCTTGATACACAAGACTTTTCAATTCGTACATGAAGATAGGATCTCATTGGGTCACAGGTAAAACATGTCACTAAGTCTATCAAGAAAAATTGAACTGAGAACAATGTGAAGTATGTTTACAATGGTTTTTATTATTATTTTATAAATGAGATTTACATATATTGTGCAAAAAACAAGTGTTAAAAACGTGATGCACGAGGATTTATATCCATGCTGCAGGATCATTCGTTCCACAAAAGAAATGGTTTTCAACTTTGTACAAATTGCGTAGGTTTGTTGTACACACTGATGAATGGATACATAGACATTCAATTCAATTTACATGTATCCTTAATACTAAATATACATCTAAGATACAAGATGATATGTTTGAGATTAAATTAATTCTTATTTGTCTGCAATGATATGCCTGATATATAAAACATTAACAGAGAAAAAAAAGAGTTAAATTATTCTGCTGTTTCCAATACAATATACAAAATGATACCAATAACAAGATCAGAATTACTATTATTGTGTAGAATCAAATGTTTAGAAGATTTATATCATCAATGAAACACATATATTTCCTGGAAATGAAAAAAAAAAACAAGACAAGAATATGAATCACATGGTTTTGTTTTGGCAAATTTCTTGTCTCTAGGCAAGATATTGTCAAAGCAAAAAATGCTATTATATATAAAGGATGGGATAATATACGTCCTAATTTGATGGCAAATCTAGATGCTAATATTCAAACCAGAGTGAAAAATTATACAGGATAGCATCAATCAATGATACAGAACTTAGAATCTTGGTCTGAAAAAGCAAAACTCACAACCTTGAACTTGACTGTTGCAATGGAAACATCAGGACTACAAAGATAACCTCATTGAAACATTTACAATGAATATAAGGTTAGAAATATACATGCCCACCTCTGCAGTTGATGGCCTTCATTCTGGTCCATTTGGAGTAGCATAAGTTATCTGGCTGTTGGCACAAAAGCTTTGAGTCCTATCATACGTTCAGGTGAAGAGATTTCTATTTCTCCCACAGAAATACCTCCAAAACGTATTTTCACCCAATTTTTCCCCCAAGTTCTGGGGAAAAGAGCTCCATGAACCTGACAAGTTTGGTTCAATGTGTTGCCAATAACAGCAGTGCATTGAGTGTGTATGTCCCTGCCTCATTATCACACATGTCACAAGGGCATTATTTGAAACAGAGAACTTTCTTATGGTGTAGCCTCAGAACACAAATACAACCATGTGTACTGTTCAGCATTTGGTTCATGGATATTCAGGACTCCCTGAAGTGTAGCCTATCTATGGTGATATAAGGGCTGGGACATGATTTTTTTTTCGGATTATCATGGTGATATGTCGGTCAAACTGAGTTGGGGCAAGAGATGCTCAACTGTAGATACAATGCCAGGGTTGTGACATTAGACGATGTTCACAGGATACAGTTGTGATCCACATTAGGGTTCAAAGGATGTCAGAACTGAGGAATACCATGTAATTACAACATGATGTCCACAGGATGTTTGGAATAAGAAGAAGGGAGTGACAGTTCCGATGGTGTAAGTGGATACATGCACATGACCAACTGTACAGGTACTTTGATTGTTTTGGAGGATATTAAAACATGTTTATGTCAAGGCACATGGTATGAAATCTTGGAGAAAACAGAAGACCATTTAAAAGGGACTACTTTGTACAAATTCAAGTGTGTTCAGCTTCCTGGTGAAGTGTTGTATCGGGACGCAGGTGGGTTGTCCAATGGGGGTAGCATTTTGGACAGCAGGTTTAGTTATCAGAAGGTCTGTTCAATAAATCAGTCTAAATTCACACCATAATATGCTAAACTTGCTAAAATCCATCTCATATATCACAAATATCTAAAAAATCTATCTACATCAGTTTCAGGCTGTGGTGTATATTTATTATGGAATGCATTTTACAGCTTCAGTGACTGGAACACTTATAAAAATAAACCATATTCTTATTTACAATGATTCAATAATGTTTGTGAATCAATAACACCTGTGATTAAATATTTTCCAGGTAGATTAGTTCTTGTCCATTATCAAAGTTATCACACTTCTAATTTATCAAACTGATCACATGGGTCTGTAGAAATCCAATTTTCCTCACAGAGCCAGATTAAAATTTCATAAATCACAAAAGAGAAAATAACTCTGAATAATACCACAACCTCATTTTGTTCTGCCGAGTAGACATGGTAGAGAAACTGACTTCTTCAACACTCTGAATGATCCATTCCAGAATTTCAAAACGATAAAATCTTCCAATTCGTGATGTACAGTTGTGGAAGGAACAAAGTCTTCACCAAGCTCATGAAGCAAACCTGAGATTGCGGAGGCTTCTCGGTGTTACTAGCAATTGTACTACCAAGAATTTATGATGAGGATGATGCCATAAAACATGTTGGTAATGGAGTAATGGATATGAAAGATTTCACTGATGCAGTCTCCAGACTTGTTGGTAATGATAAAGATGAACAGCAATGACAAACTATACTATATGAAGAACTCTTTCTTCTTTTGTATGTCCGGTTGACCCATGTGGTTGTATACCATGGCTGTATCAGGGTTATCAGCGAGTTCGGCTCCTTTGGCCTCGTAAGTTTTGTATTCTCCACCATTGCGGAATTTGCACCACAGAACTAAAATCAGCACGATCAAGACGAAGGCCAGGGCAAGACAGACTGGAAATGGAAAAGAGATAAACTACATTACACAGGTGGTACATGTATGGAAGGAAGGATGTCTCTATCATAAGCATTCAAATTGAAAATTTACATGTCAAAATCAGATTTCCTTGTTCGTGAAAATTTACAATACACACCGATGTACAAACATGAGAATAATCAGCCTAGCTCACTTTACACAATGAAACTAGTGAACTGGTGTCAAATAAAGCAGCCTGGTTTGGGTGATACTTTATAGTTTATAAATGTCCAATAATGAAATAAAACAACAAGTGAGAAATGACTACATTGTAGTCAAAACCTGCGGCAGTGGCAGTAATACAGTGTAAGACATATCAGCGGGGGTAGTGTTAGTTGCAGAAAAAAGCGCCATGTGCCAGTTTTTTCATGCCAAGGGAAGTCATTTACAACTTCTAGCTCACAATTGTAGGAATTGCGTAATAGTACTGATACCATATACACTTTCCCCATTCAAAAGTTTGACTGGTCCGTGCCGTCTATGCTGAATTGACAGACGAAGTCACAATGATCACTTTGGCAATGTCTTGGTACAAGTATCGTGTATGCCAAGTTTCAAAACATTCAGTTCAGCCATTGATTTTTGCAAATCAAAAAGGCTTTCAAATATTTGGAAATCCAAACAAATTTCAAGGATTTAATCATATTGCAAAGATCTACGCTCTTCAGTCTCCCTTCTCGCTTATTTTGCTGAGCAAAATGGAAAATTTATATTTCCTTCAAAGTTAATTTTCAATGAATTTGTTATCAGGTCTATCACTTTGATCTGTGAAATTATGGAATGAGGTTGAAGCCTTTATCGAACTGTTCAAGAGGTATAATGACACTTTTCATTATTCAAATTAAGGCCTGTGACAGTCTTGATATTCGATTAGAATAAGTCATTAAGTTTCTGCGTTTACGTGTGTTATATCATCTGCGAACTAAATACCTTGACATTCTTTCCCACGCTTCAAGTCAATACCAAGACATGATTTGCTCCTTCTATATAAATGATTAACTATTTCATTCTTAGGAAATATCATCTCATCTGACATGTTTGGCCGAGTCTTTTCGAAGTTTGCTGATTTTATTAATTTCCTTAAAAAAAAATTAAATTCTACAAATAAGAAACATTTCTAGTCAGTATCTATGAATATCTCCTCATACTCACTTCGCGGATGTTTGTCACTAAGTCATTCCGAAGGTGATTTAAGTGAGAAATTTCTGGGCTAGTTCACTAAACAAGATCTGTGTGTAAGAGAATGATGTCGAATTCTCGTTATTATCATTTATTGACCGCCAAGTTAAACTCAATATGAAAGGTATCTAAGTATCAAAATCAAACTTAAATCCCCTCCAGGAAATCAAGGCCCTAGCTTTTGAGGTCAAATAGATGGCATTTATAGTCAGTATCTGCTAATATATGACGTAATTCCATTCGTAAAACTGATTGACAAAATAACGTAAATTGTGAAGTGTAGAACCACTAAATTCTAGTAGAAATGGGCTCTGGCTTTAGAGAATGATGTCAAATGCAATATGTTTCTCCCATTCTCTGCTGATACAAATAAGTATTGAATTTACGGGAGTGATTAATGCTAATCTAAAGGGATTCTGTGTGCCTCAGAGGATGGGAACATCAATACCAGCGAAGCAAGGCCCTGACTTGCGAGAATGCGGATAGAGAGACTGTGCTCCGAAAGAGGATCATTCAAAATAACTATGTGCCAAATTTCATGATTGTAACTGAAAGTGTACAATATAACTGCACAACTATGATGTATTGTTCGTGAACAGGGTTGTCTAACTCATTAAATACTAAATAGTCATTTTCTGTGTAAAGTCAGTTTTGAGTATTATCAATGATTCGTTATAGCCAAGACAGTAAGTGCAACTCCAGGGACTGGCGGGTCATTGTTTCGATTCCCAGAGAGGGTTAAATTATTCTTCCTTTCAAACAATATTTCCATATGTGCGAATTGCTTGGGGGCTAAAGTTACACATCCTACCAAATTGTCATTTCCGTGAGTTAAATATCTTTATTCGGCGAAAGTTTCAAGAGATTTAAAGTCTGAACGAAAATCAACGAAGTAAGAATTCTTAGAGTCGTCTATGAACTGTATGCATACTAGTCGAACCGCCGACAAGGCTGTGGTTCATCGTCCTTGGTATACAAGCAATTTCAAGGATATTGTAACGTGTATACTGTTCAGTGAAACTGATTAGAACTAAAGGCAGTGGGTAGGCCAGAATTGAAATAGTTTTGGTGACTTGAGATAGACTGACAACTCACCGGACCGGATCAAGGACTGTCGGTCAGAACAAAAATCAACGAAGTATTAATTCATTCCAGTGAGAAGTAGCAAATGCATGACAAAGTGCCTGAAGGCAGGGTTGTCATGAGACATCGGGGTAGAAAAGTGTGGCAGAGATCTCACTGGCTTAGCGCATGCGTATATTTCAGAAAGTCACAAGAACAACAACACGAGCCTCCCGTAGACCTGCGTGCCGCAGGTAAAAAACAGGAGCTGTTGTCAATAATACATGTCCTTTGGTCTACTATGATGTTCATTCAAGATGAGCAGGACCAGTTTTGTTGCATGAACAATTTGTCAGCAGAAATCCAGAGAAGTTTAATGTTACATGTAATTCATTATCAATATCTCTGAACTTTATAGCTCGGGAATTGACAACCTTGGGACAGTGTATTCTATGTACAGCAACAATTCTAGTCTCTTTGTAAATTGTTCCAAAGTACATATGCCCAGACCCCAATATAAGGACTCCATCGTTAGGTTGTCAGCTCATCCTCCCCAAGCAATAACTCTGTGAAACGACTGTCAACTTATTCCCCAGAGTGTCAGACGAGCACTTTAACCATGAACCAATCTCAATATGTCTGTTAATCTCAATATTCCTCAACCATGCTCTTGAAGACAATCTTCCAAGTATTGGTCTCAATTGTGACCACATGAATAGCTGTCTGTCAAGATGAGAAGTTCTCAACATACAATTTGAACCTGTATATCCCCTGCGATTCTTCATGTACCCCATATTCCCAAGCAATTAAAAGAATGTGGAGCTATCACTGTATACCCTGGGACTGAAATGCTTTCTTTCTGAACGATCAATATTTTCATGTATGCTGGTATGGAATATAAATGTGATGTCTATTTCATATCACATCTGAACGCTTCACCATTCTGCAAACCAAACACCCAACCAACACCCGGTCTTATTTTGTTCATTTATCAAGATCAATTCATAGGACGAGATTAAATAATAAAAAAGTCGGATTGGAGGATGGTTATCAAATTAGCTTTTTCCTGAACTGACAAAGCTTAGAAATGAGATCAATAACAAGTTCCTTGACTTATTTCTGAACTTAACAAAAAATACAATCTCTAACAAAGAAATGAAATTATTCTCAATCTGTTTAACTCTCCTGACAGAAACATTAATTTTGCCTTGGGATGAGAAATAGAAAAATACATTCTCCAATGTTATTATTTTCTACAACCAATGTGATTCGATGATTTATCACACACGTCAAATATAGAATAAAACCCAATTTCCCATATACAGAATAAGAAAATAAATCATGTAAAAAGAAATAAATCAAGATGAATCAGTTTGATTTGTGAGATACATACTGCAGGCCATATCATGTACATTCATCGTACACAGCATCAATATACAGTACAGTGAATACATAAGGATAAAGGACTCAATGTTATTCTTCAATGTACAATTTAATGTTTTCTAGCTCTATATGGTACTTTTGCAATCTCTATTGAAAATGTTAACACGTAACACACAGCTCCAGACTGCAGGGTAACATTTACATAATGGTGCTGATTCCTCAGGTAAGTATTCCTTATCCAGTAGTCATCTCATTCTTGAGATAGGATGGTGGAAAATATATCCTAAAATTAATTTTGTTTTGATGTAAAAGCAAGAGAAAATATATGTACATTGTACACAGTATTTGAAAGTGCTAGCTCGATTGCGTTATTATTATAGTTATGACATGAAACTGAAATATGCAGCATGTGCTATTTGATGAAAAAGGTCTATATCGAGTCACTTAAATGCAAATTTAGACATGAAGGACCTCTTGGACCTGGTGATGTGCGGTGTCATCTCCACTGCTTGAAAATCTTCTTGGTCCAATCTTTTCATGTCTATATGTGTGTTTAACTCTTTCCCCCCATGTGAAGAAGATTAACAGGAAGAGGAAACAGGTGCGGATATTTGATATATGAAACAAGGTTTAGGTCATTTAGGACAGTTTTTTTTTTCTCTTGGTTTACGGATCCGCCGACCCCCAAAAAACGGGTTTTCTGAAAATAAAAAATAAAAATCCAGATGACCCTTTTTTCCCTCCGCCGACTCGATTTTCCCGTGAATGAAAAAAACCCAAAAAAACCCCAGAAAATCCTGTTGCAAATTTCTGTGATGGACTGGAAAGAGCGCTCCACGAGGGAAGATAACTCTTCTGCCACTTGGCGGTGCTATTCTAAATACTCCCTGCAAAGTGTTGTAATCGCCATTCTGTGCACAAATGTATAGCTTTCTGGGCATTCCCAGTGCTTGGAGAGTGCCTTGACGTATGCTGGACGATGAAATGATGGCGAGAGCTAATGGAATTTTCCTGCATTTGTCGATAGACAATGGGAGTGACATTTCTCATCGGTTTGTCAGAGCCAATCCAGATGAAACGATTGGAAATGTCATAGCCGAACACTGCGACAGTTTGATGGTAATGGAGATCAGGACGTCTCAAACTGCCAATTTCGGAGACGGAAGCATGATCCCACATGACATTCCTGCGAAGATTCTGCAGTCGTTTGGCACGCGGCTGTGCGAGCCCACAAGGAGACTGAGAAAAACCCATCCACGCCTGGCAACACAAATATAAATGTCTTTGATATTCGTATGAGTGCACACAGCACACAAGACACTTGAACTGTGACTGCAAATGAATAGGGTTCCTCTTTGCCCTGCCGGTAATGTATATCCAAAGTTTGGTACCAATCCATAACTTCGAACTGCAGATATTGCACGGACAACAAATGTTAATGGATTAATGGATGGATAGACGGACAGTTGAACATAACTCATAGTCGTATACATAAGGCCTTGTCTTCGATTAGCATATAAAAATGCGACTCAAACAGTTCCGGATTTTGGGGACAGTGACATCTATTGGCAAATCGTTTATAAGCATATGCATGATTCTCGTGTTTTTGAACATTTTGGAAATCCTTTAAAAAATTTTTTTTTAAAGTTTCGGGTCGCTACCACTTCTGTTCGGTCAGGTTACCGCGAACAAAGTATATTTTAATTTTGGCCTTATCGTCGAATTTATGACAAAAGAGATGATTACAATTTCGACATCGTAAACTATCCCTTTCTGGATAGTAATATTCCAGTGGGACCTGCATATGGCGTATATATATCTCACCTAGTAGCATTTGCTGGATCCTGTGTTGAATGCGACGATTCTAATCAATGTCACAAAACATTGTTGCAGAAACTTATAAAACAGGGCTATTCCAACAAGCGCCTCCACTCAAAGTTTCTCAAATTTGGTGATACATATTGCATGCTGATAGCAAAATACGAGAGTAGCGTGCAAGATCTATGGCGTTACGTTTCGTAACTTGTGTCTAATTCCGCTTAACCCGGGGCTGGGGGCCGTATGAACCCATTTACTTCAAGATCATCATGGTGTTCATATGAACAGTCACAATCAACGCGTGACTGAAATACATCATTCTCTAGATGACGACTTTACAATGATTATTATGGATTAAGAATACTGATCAGCGATATAGATTTTATAATTTCGGAACATCATGATGTCTTGTTGGCATCATTGAAAACTGTTGACCGCTTCTCTCTTGCAGAAAACTAGCCTATGTTTATGTATACTTTGATTGTCCTTTTGAATTTGGTGCTGATACTGTTATATGGAATAGGTCTTTGGATTATGGAAACGGATATTCTTTAATGGACGATGGCTGAATTAGGAATGACGGACTAGACGCTAGTAATTACCCTAATTTGGGCACAACCTCTATTCATCATGGCAAAATTTTATGGGGCAGGGAAAATGCACCCAAATTAGTGAAAATACGGATTCTGACAAAGTAGGTAAGCTATTACTAAGATATGACGCTTAAATGACACAACTAAACTTTGATTATTGTAGTGAGAATAGGTTTTCTCACTGTCTTATCAGTTTAGATAAATAGACTGTTGACGAATAGTGTCACATTGATGCAGGGAAGTGCTTTATAATAGAGTTATCTCCCCTGGTAGAGGGTGCTGATTGCCCTCTAGCCAATGAGAGTAACTCGTGGGCTTTGTCAAGAGGCAGAGGAGAAACTGACTTGGGACTGACAAGACGTACAGACTGCTTCTCTCAGGGTTTTAACCGGCAGGTAAGCCTGTCTCCTATACTGGCTGATGTCTATGTAGCTGTAATTACTACATTATCAATACAAGAAAAAATAGATATAGATATTCTTTTTGTTTTTTTTCAGTTCCTATTTGGGTACAACGTTTAATATATCAAGGGGTAATCTGAAGCCCTGGTTACTATATCTTATGCGTGAAAAAGCCAGGTTGGAAGTTCAGTTTGGGCGGGCCACCATGACAATTTTGCTGGCTCCAGGGGGTTAAACTGACAATTTCTTTACTCTCTGACCCATGTATACTTCTTCATAACCCATATTTGTTAAAAATAACAAGCCGAGGCAATTCCTACTATGCTTTGGGGTGCCTTTAATTCATGAGAGGTTTTTTCATACCTACAGTGCAGAGAGTGAATATGGCTCGTGAATAAAGATCTCTGGCTACAGCCTTGGCATATGATTAAATGTTTACAAATATATTTCTTGCTGTCATGTTTGTTTGACTACACAAGACAACTTTTCATCAGGATTCACATTCAAAATTCTCTATAGAAGAGGGCTGGTTACCGTACAGGATTCGGATATGACACTTGATCAAGCTGTTGGTAATTAACTCTTTACCATATTGTGGATTAATGAGAAAGGAATTTATCGCCAATATTATTCTGAGTATGTTAAGTTTATTTCATCAGTCAAGGTACATGTACCTATTTCCTGTTAAAAACCTGTGCAGGATAGCTCAGTTCATAGTAGACTCCATGTTATGATGAAAGCCTACTTGTACATGTATATTACATTGTTTTGAAGTAGGGCCCCCAAAACTGGGTCAGTTGCATTGCTGTAAAGAGGGTCTCAAGGAGGGACAACACTCAAATTCATTCACCAAAATTCCCTTTTAAACACAGTGAAAACAAAGAAATGAGGAAAGTGAAGAGGTACATGTAATTGGAAATGCAGTATACAAAAAAATATACATTAATAATGACCAAACAAGCCATTTCTTGTCAAAAAAAAAGTGAAATACACAGACAAAAAATCAACCAGCATTTTCCTCTTAAAGTCTCTGATTTAGCAGACGACAGTCTCTGGTCTAGCAGACGACCTACTTTGAACAAAAACTAGCAAACCCTCAAAAACAACAATTGAGCACTTAAAAAACATCAAGACACATATACTATATTCTGTTTATGCAAAAGAACAACAAAAATAATATAAAAGACAAAAAAGGGTTATCATGAAGAAAAAGCTTCAGAACTATTTCTTTCAGCGCAAGAACTTTGTTTTGTGCAAGAGTAAAATCTAATTTTGTTGTGCTATTTTTTATATGGAGATTGGGTTTTTTTTTGTTTTTTTTTCGACCGACCGACCCAAATTTTTGGTGCCTTCAATCCGTAAACCAAGAAATAACATGAAGCTGCGCTATCGAAACCCCTCGGCTCTGAACCCCAGCTATTATAATGTAAGGGTGTCTCTACCAATTGATTGGCTTGTGGGAAGAAATATTTACCCCTGGTATTGTAAGTGTACTTTCTTTGAAAAAAAGAAAAGTTTTCCTCCCCTTAAATTAATTTGTTTCTGGAATAAATTGAAAGAGCTGTATCGGTGTCTCACCAAAACAACAGTACACATGGCTAGATAAATACAGTACATGTATACTAAATGGGACATGTATGTCATTTTCAAAAGAGATTTGCAAGCATTCTTTGCATTGTCTAAGAAAATAAATCAATAAATCAGTCATCCAATCAATAAATAAATGTGATAGTATACTAACATGATATAGAAATAATATGCAAACTTAACATAGGAATTAGTGGATTTTGTTAGACAAGGGGCATACTTTCTGACACGACTCATTTTTGATAGGCATCTAGGGTCATTTTCAAAACAGATTTGCAGGCATTCTTCGCATTGTGTAAGAGAATAAATCAATAAATCAGTCATCCAATCAATAAATAAATGTGATAGTATACAAACATGATATAGAAATTATATGCAAACTTAACATAGGAATTAGTGGATTTTATTAGACAAGGGGCATAACTCTGCAAAATAATTTCTGACACGACTCATTTTCGATAGGCATCTAGTTCAGGTCAAGAGAAACAATTGTATCACGTTATGATGTTGTATATGGAACGGTTCTGAAATTATCACAATAAATCATAAATGGATTTTTATTTGTAAAAAGGGGCATAACTCTGCAAAATATTGTCCGAGATGACTCCTTTTCGATAGGCTTCTGATTTACGTGAAGATAAATAGATGTAACAAGTTTGGTTGCCATGCATGAAATGGTTCTGTAGATATCGCGGTAACGGATTTTATTAGACAAGGGGCATAACTCTGCAAAATACTTTCTGACACGACTCATTTTCGATGGGCATCTAGTTTAGGTCAAGAGAAACAACTGTATCACGTTAGGATGTTGTATATGGAACAGTTCTGTAATTATCACAATAACAAATCATAAATGGATTTTTATTTGTAAAAAGGGGCATAACTCTGCAAAATATTGTCCGAGATGACTCATTTTCGATAGGCTTCTGATTTACGTGAAGATAAATAGATGTAACAAGTTTGGTTGCCATGCATGAAATGGTTCTGTAGATATCGCGGTAACGGATTTTATTAGACAAGGGGCATAACTCTGCAAAATACTTTCTGACACGACTCATTTTCGATGGGCATCTAGTTTAGGTCAAGAGAAACAACTGTATCACGTTAGGATGTTGTATATGGAACAGTTCTGTAATTATCACAATAACAAATCATAAATGGATTTTTATTTGTAAAAAGGGGCATAACTCTGCAAAATATTGTCCGAGATGACTCATTTTCGATAGGCTTCTGATTTACGTGAAGATAAATAGATGTGACAAGTTTGGTTGCCATGCATGAAACGGTTCTTTAGATATCGCGGTAACGG
Source organism: Hanleya hanleyi (assembly GCA_036873755.1). Classification (NCBI taxonomy): domain Eukaryota; kingdom Metazoa; phylum Mollusca; class Polyplacophora; order Lepidopleurida; family Hanleyidae; genus Hanleya; species Hanleya hanleyi. The sequence continues at coordinate 40,731 of JAVTVY010009558.1, forward strand.
ACGGACGGACGGACGTACGTACGTACGGACGTACGGACAGCCGTACATGATGACGACAATACCCCTAGGCCAAATTTGGCCGAGGGGTAAAAAAAAAGTGACCTTAGGGCAAACATGTTCAGGATAAAGAACAGCTGTGTGTGAATACATTGTCATGTGGTACATCATTTGGTATATCATGCGGTACATTATGTGGTACATCAAGCAGTACATTATGGGGTACGTCATGCAGAACAATGTGGTACATCATGCAGTACATTATGCGGTATGTCATGAAATACATAATGTGGCAAGTCATGTGGTACGTATTTCCCTTGTAATTGATAGGAAGAACGCACAGTAACAGAATATTTCAACAAGGATAGATATGAATATATAGACAAATGTAACCTGAAGTGAGAAAAGGTAAGATCACTCACCTGCAATGATGATTTGATTATTTTGGGACATCGTGTCATCAAATGAAGTTGGCTGTGTGACGTTCACTATGGTACCTGCTCCAGGTCGTATTTCCACGGGATCAGGGGGCTGTGTTATCTCCTCAAAACCACACATGTCCTCGCGGATTGCCCCTGAAAACAGTGAGAAGTAATGTGAAAATGGGCGCACATCTGGGGAAAAAGCTTTCATCAATATGATCCAATGGGGGCACCTCTGGAGATAAGGATCAACATGATCCAATGCAGGGCCCCGAGCCAGGGAGTTCCTCATCTCTAAACTTCGGATATAATCATTGATTCCAAATCTCCCACAAGAATTTGAAATTTATTTAGCACAGAATAAATCAATACTTATATCCTACAGGAAGAGAACACATGTATATTGTATAACATCACACACTACAATGCTGATACTGGTGGCTTACATGATGTTAGTCCCCTTAAAGGCTTCCATGATGGAATGCGACTTTGGCCTCATATTTCTCCCTGTACAAGAGGGAAGAGTCGTAGATGGACAGACATCATTTATATATGGTAACAGCCGGGATCGTGCTCAGTATGCCTGACTGAGAAGATCAATCATGCTCGGCGTGTTTGACAATCAATTATCAATGATTCCTGATGGGTTTTCAAGACGTGAACCAAGCTGTAAAGCTCCCAAAAATGTCCTAACTGTCCCCCCTTTCAAACTGATCAAATCAGAAGAGATGCGGATTCAAAAGCCTCAAGAACCCTGCACTAAGCACCCAATTTAATGATTTCTTCTTTTTTCCCTGGCTAACCCAGCAACTTGCAATCCAATTACTATACAAGGACTAAAGACCCCTAAAATTGGCAGGATTTTCAATTCCATTGGACAAAGGAGTAAAAATTGGTTGACAGGCATGTTTGCTTTATCTGTGAGAAGCTGAAGAGCCTAGCCCTGGTTTACTGCATATTAGACTGAGAATATCCATCAGAATTATGAACTATTTTTGTTCTACATTTTACGTACTCTTACGTCAAATAGTTTTGTTAGTTTAAAATGGAGAAGTGGAAAAAGGATGAGCTTTGACCAATTCTGACTTAGCAATGGACAAGACTGAGAATAACCCAGGTTTCCAGGGCTAGATCAAGAAATTGTACACATGATCGAGTTTGGAGCCAATGTCAGCCCTGGCATGCCTGGTCAATCCATTTCTGTTATCAAATAAAGAGGACAAGTCAGTGAAAACCTGGTTACCGAGACAATTCCCAAAATTTCACGCCACTTCCTCAGTCTTTGGCCTAACAAAGCTAATTTACTGGTTTCTCCATGATGAGGGAAGACATCACAAAGACTCTGTAATTCAGTCCGCAGCGTCTAATTGAGAATTAACAGGAATATGGGGAAGGAGACCGATGAGCCTCAGCAGTAAACGGTCTGAATACAGGGAGTTGGATTCTCCATATACATGTAGACAAGCGGTCAATACACCAGTGACAACATATACATTTTGATAGTAGCTCAGTGAAATTCATGTTTGACGAGTTCATACTACAGATATACATCTTTAATTAAATGTTCGCATTCCACTTGCTGGTGCTGCAGGAGTCTCAGCAGAATGGCACTTCTCTCATCCTGTTGACCCCGTTCAACCATGTGAACACCATTATTCCTCTCGTAATTTACTTGGTGCATGTTAACATGACCTCAAGGTCCACCATCATAACAATCAAACGAGCCTCTGGACTAGTGCAGAGCACAAAAGATTTGAGGGAATGTTGCATGTACATGTATATCACATGGGGGATTTTTATCACTTTCTTTTTTTGTCGAAAATCCAGTTTAAATTGCTCAGTTCGGCTTGTCATGAAAACAAAAAAGTAAAATTGAAGTTGAGTGATTAATAGAGATTTTAAACCAGCCTGTTCTGTGCCTCACAGCTTATTCATATTTATGAAACGAAACTGAGGCTGTCACTTGTGACATCATGTTAGCGACAGCATGACAACAACAAGCTGTCAGTATCATTAGATTACATACTGAGTGTGAACAAGAGTTGGTCAACTGTGACAAAATGAATTACGGATTCGAGGACTTTTCATAGAAAATTTGGACATTGTAGAGAATCTGTAGTTGTTCTGATTTTATAGCTGCAACAATGGGGCTTCTATTGAGTTAACATTGTAATATGAATATTTTTCATTAGGTTGCTATGGAAAACCACCCAAACCATCACAATGTACCCATTTTTGATAGGCTTGTGCTTTACCACTCAGCAATGCTATATACCAAATATGAAGTCTGTACAGTTTGGCTTCTATTAATTTGTTAATGTCGCTAGCTATGGATATTTTCTGTTATGTTGCTATGGAAATCACAAAAATAATCAAAATGTTCCCAATTTCAATTCGCTTGTGTTTTAACACCTAACAATGCTAGATACCAAATTCGAAGTCTCTAGCTGCAACGGGTTTACTCCCAGATCGTTAACATTGTCATATGGATATTTTCTGTTATGTTGCCATGGAAACAACAGAAATCATTGAAATGTATCCAATTTTGATAGGCTTCTGCTTTACCAACCAGCGATGCTGAATACCAAATTTGAATTCTCAAGCATGCAATGGTTTATGGATATTTTCAGGATATTTTCCGTTATATCGCCTAGGAAACCACGAAAAAGCATTGAAATGTACCCAATTTCAATAGGCTTGTGATTTACCAATCATCAATGCTGTATACTAAATTTGAAGTCTCTGAAGTCTCTAGCACTAGAGCTTTAACGTCATCATCCAGTCAGCCAGCCAGCCAGCCAGCTGACCGGACAGACATTGTGACCACATGGGACAATGAACTACTCACATCTTTCAGAGCAAATATCTTGTATTGTATTGCATTTATTTTCAGAAACCCACAGGCCTGGGGCCCACTTACAGGACTGATAACAGGAACAAACATATAATAACAATATAAGAGATTAATAAAGGAGAAATAATATAAGAATTAATAACAATATAAGAGATTAATAAAGGAGAAATAATATAAGAATTATGTACATAAAACATGAGGTCACACAGTAAAAAATTGTATTGGAGATGCCAAAGACCTAAAACATACATGTAATGGCTTTAACTTCGCGTTTAAAACTAGTATGGCTGATAAAGATATCTAAACCGGACTGTCTTGCTAGTTCGGTAAAAAGATTCATCGATCTATTAAAAACATATAGTAACGATATAAGAGATTAATAAAGCGGAAGATAATATAAGAATTATGTACATAAAACATGAGGTCACACAGTAAAAATTGTATTGGATATGCCAAAGACCTAAAATAAATGGCTTTAACTTTGCGTTTAAAACTAGTATGGCTTATAAAGATATCTAAACCGGAATGTCTTGCTAGTTCGTTAAAAAGATTCATCGATCTATTAAAATATATAGTAACGATATAAGAGAGTAATAAAGGAGAAAATAATATAAGAATTATGTACATAAAACATGAGGTCACACAGTAAAAATTGTATTGGATATGCCAAAATGCCATGCGGTGCACTTAATTTTCACTACATGTAAGGCCGTGTTAAATTGATTCATTGTTTCTTGTCCCGCGCGCGCTTAGGTTTGCCCATGCCAAAATCGCCCGCATAGCTTTACAACACAGGAAAAAATTCAACTGACGAAAAAAAAAAAAAATCCACTCCGGCAAAACATACACTAAACAAGACTGTCGTTTTATAGTCTATGGATCAGCTAGCATGGTTTTGTGTATCTGTTTGTCGATAATGACTAAAAACGTTTAAACAGTCTCAGAATTGTGCTCGTTGTCAAAAAAATTATATTGCTGCATGCTGGCGTTGTTGCTGTTGCTCCCGCGAGTGTCAGAAATCCATCTGACAAAACCATTCAGTGCAGCATAGCAGCCACACACGTGCAGTCGGCTGTATTCTGAAGAATCGAATGCAATTTGGTTGAGATTTATTGGTATTACAGTCGTGTCCATTTTACTAGTAGGTTTTTTCGAAATTCGGTGATGGAAAATGTACGGGTACAGGCGATGTTATCGGACGGAGAAGGCAATATTATCGGACACCTAGCTCGCGCACACGTGCTGAGTGAGATTTGACGAAAAAATAAACATCTCACAAGAAAGGGAATTTCATTTAACTGAATTGGGAGAATAAAAATATTCTATTCACCGTGGAAAGTAAATGTAATAATAAAAAGAAATTTGAGTCATAGTATTAGCATAGTTTGGTGGTAGTTTGCTGATCCGAATTTTGCGATGCATAAGTTGGAATCTAGCATTTGCTGTGCAAAACTGCGGTGATATAGTCAACAGATATTTATTACATCATACCCCCAACTAAATATCTCAATATTAAATATTAAAACAATGTTGGAAATTCATTGTCCTTCGCTATGAAATCATTGATAGTACATCAGTATCCGATAACATCGCCCATACCCACACAGTATGCCACGTGGTTGATGCAGAGATATATGAATGTAACTCTCTTTTCCATTGGCTGATCTTTCTCGCAAAAACCAATCGATGAACGCCGCTCATACAGTCTTTTGTCCTATGGGGAAATATGGCGGCGACCGGACCGATACGTTTGCTGTCTCTGAATCTCCATGTGACTTCCTGTCAAGTGAAGATGATATCACCTATGAAAACGATGTGTCAGTCCATTATTACAGCAAGAGGGTCCATTTTCCGATACGCTGTTTCGTCTGTGGCGACACTCTGCCTGCATTTGGGCAAACCAGTGAGGGCCATCCAACATGTGACGTCTGCCAGCTGTTGCCAAGGTTTCGAACCAGAGGTGCAAAACGAAAGCGTTGAATGGACTGACAGTCAGTAAAACAGAATACTCTAAATATTGTTCAGATTCCTATGATCTATGGACTGATTTTACGCTGTTCAAGTTTTTTTTTTCAATATGGGCATGAAAAAAAGAGATATTTAATTTATTTTAATATTTAATTTGAGGTATTTTTTTCTTAATACGGAAATGCAAGGCAAAAACTGATTGCCAAATTAATATTATTGTATTCTGGTATGTTATGAGCTAAGCTGTCATGTGGCTGTATTTTTAAAAGTGCTTCAGTGAAAGTAAAACAACTGTAATATGGACTAGACATATATAAACCATATTGAAGTTTGTTTATTGAAGTTTTTAGTGCTGTGTTTGTTTTATCATTTTATTTTAATACATGATCTAGGGGGTGTTCAAATCAGTATTTAGATCAATGACCAACCGATGTGGGTGTATTTGCAGGCGTGATGTTTCTTGTGATCTTATGCCACGTGCAACTGCTTCTGCATTGTCCCAATTTTTCTGAGGTCATAGAGAAACTAAAGAAATGCACTATTATTGAGCTAAAATAATGGCCAGTGTTCTGAAAATCCTCAATCAAAATTTTGTGTTGAAAATGGCTGTTGTGTTGTGTTTACCGCTTTACCGCTTTGGTTGTCAAGCAGCATGGGGACAAGAAACAAGGAATCAATTTAACACGGCCTAAGTGACATTTAACATGTTTAAACACCATCTGTGTTAGTACAAGAACACAATATATTGCACAGTACACAGATAGTACATATAGAGAATCACATGCTCTGTCTGCTCTCTCTCTTGCTGTGTATGTTTAAACTGGAATTCCATTACTTGGAGTTGCTTCTTTACAATATTAATCTATTCCTGAAACAAAACCCTAATCCATGAACTACAAAATAGTGAAGTACAAGCATGTAATACAAGCACTGACAAAACTTACAGCTTAAACCAGTCTTCCCCAAGAGCTATACAATCCATCCTTCCGGAGATTCCTGCCAGTATGCCGATATCGAAAGAGCAACACCACTCACTGAGTCATGCACAACAAATGGGGATTGAATCAATACCGAGCTGTGAGCAGCATCATCAACAAATGACACAACACGACACGCGGCCCTCAAAGACTCCGCAATGAACCCAAACTGGTCAATTAGGTAAATGATTAATACAGCAAAACTATAATTATTCAACACAGCCAGGCCAAAAGAAATACCTGAAGGAGATAGGTCACTGCGTTAACTTTTATAATGAAGATGGTTACCAGGGAAACGAGTAACTCTTTATTATCATCCTCTATATGTTCACCCAGTTGTGCACAGAATGGTTTATACTATACCAGCAAGATACATAGATGTTCTCCAGATTTTAGTTATAAATAGTAGCAAAGAAACTGACAACTCATGCCAAACCTCTGTCGAGTTTTTTCTCAAATTCAATGTACATTGCACATGTTTGGGGAAATTGTACCTAATTCAATGAGGGAAATATTTCATGCATACACTCCACAATAATGATTCCAAGCAAATTAGTCCTGAGAATGGAGATCAGAATTGATTTGTGAGTAATCTGTCAAATGTCCTAGTTTCTGCAACATCTTGCATGTTTTGTGGTTAACTGCCCAGTTTTGGATAATGGAGTGTCAAAACAAATAAAGCTTTATGCCTATAAAATCAACTTTTATCAAAAATAATTGCTACAAGTACTTTGCACAATATATGCAGCTAGTTTTATGTTCATATGCAGCTTTCCATTTCTGAAAATTATCATCAAAGCCATTAAGAATCTGTATATGTATATAGGCCATTTCAAATTAATTCTTTGTTTCTCGTAACCTCGCTTATTGATTTTTGCTTAAGAGACCCTAATGTGAAACGATACCTCATTGATTTTTTCTGAAAATCTCAAAATAAAAACAAATGATACATCAAGAGCAAGACAATCTATATTTGAAAAATAGCTTAAAATACATGTGATATGCTAAACATTACAAAATGTTTTAATTAACAACTAAAAATAGCTAGTATTTCGCAAATAAAACTATAGCACGTTTCTAACGACACAAACCATTGGATTTGACAGTTTCAAATGAATTGTATTCTGTGTTTTTATCTCTAGCTGTGTTGTGTATTT
>JAVTVY010009560.1:0-44916 GCA_036873755.1 Hanleya hanleyi
TTTTCTCAGATAGGCAGCATATAACTATATATCTTCATCATGGAAATAAAACAGAGATAAACTTGTCAGCTTTGACAGCTTTGATGTGCATATTATAAACTTATTATTAAATCATGATTAATAAATATGATCTTCCCAAATCTTGAATAGCAATTAACCTGTATATCTAACATATGTCAATTAGAAATTAACATTAGAAATAATGCATATTGGGTACAGTTTATGTATATAACAATGTCTTGTTGAAAGCGATGTTAAATCATTTTCATTCACTCGCTATACAGTTTATTTCTGTTGAGGGAAAATATTTTGGTCTCTGGGATTTCATGAAAAATTTATCACCAATTTTCTGCCTTTGTCTTTCTCAGGAGGATCATCAGTTGCCACGACAACAGCCACCCCAGCAGCCATGACCCCAGGAATAGTAATGTATCAGACGCCTCAGGGGGTGGTCTACGCCACACCCACCACCGCAACCTTACCTGATGGCTCCATATTTAACTTTCAACAGCCAGCTACAGCATTATCATTAGCTCAGCCAGAGCAACAAGGTATGTTGGTTACTTCCCTTTAATTGTGACAAATTATCTCCCTTTAATTGTGATGATTTTTTTAGGCATCTGTTCACAATTATTTTTCTTACTTGTTTTGTAATGGGATACAAACTTCCTGAGGCAATAATCTGTTCAACCTTGCTATAAGCACAGATTAAATTCCTGAGAGGTAATAACCTGAAAATCTCAAAGTATTAGAAGCTTGGGTAAATTTGAAGACAATGAAAACGTTTGTTCTAGACAAATCAACACCACCGGCCCTGTCAGATAAATAATTTGCAAAGTGGAACAATTCTACCCCTGACTGTAAAGCTTGAAGTATGCCAAACAGGGAGTGTGGAAGAGCAGAGAGGACGGAGTTGGGGGGGGATGGTGAAATTAAGTTTACAATTAGTTGCAAACCTTTCTCCTGTTAAATCATTATAATGTTGAACAATCCAACTATTATCACCAAAAGTGTCTATTTGAAAGACCATAGCAGGGATTCAAACAGTGCTATATACCAGTCATATAGTACACAACACAAGGCTATTCTATAAATAACAACTTTTTTAGTTTCGATAAAGAAGTTCTCCATTAGCCTTGTATTATATACACAGGCTTGTAAATGCCTATCAAAGAAATTTTACAGTCATATAATGTTCATTTTTTCATATTTAAAATTTGAATCTAAAGAAAAACTATCAAATTTTCATTATTTAAGTTCAAAATTTGAATAAAATTGAAACCAGCTAAATTTGTCTCTCAATACTTTGAAGACTTGTCGATGCTATGAGCAAACATGCAAGAAAAATTTCAAACTTGTAACCTAATAACTGGGGTTATAATTATTAAGTTATCCTTAATAACATTCGGCACTGACAGGCATCAGTCCACAATTATTTTCCTTACTTGTTAAGTAATAGAATAAAATATTCTCAAAATACACAAACTTCTCTAGGTAAAATCCTTTCAGCCTTGCAGTAAGCACCCACTGGGACATCACAGTTTAAATCCCTGCCAACATATAGCAGCTGTATGTACATTTGAAGGTAATCAGAATGTTTTAACATTAGCCAAATCAACACCACCAACACTGCCAGTTTTGGACAAATAATTTGCAAAGTGAAACGATTTCACCCTGGAGAGCAAACCTTGTAGTCTCTACTGCATTTATAGATATCATAGTGTTCAAGAATACTGACAAATCTCAGGGTCAAATAGTGACAAACACATCAAAGATATGCTATAAAATATGCTATCCCTACTGACAAAGATGGAACTAACTGTAGTCTAAGGATGCATTTAAATATGCAGCAGTTAGGATCACTAACTGTTCACAATAACACAGAATACATTAGCAGATAGGTCAGTGCAAAATAGATGTAAGATGTAAGGATCTCGTTATTCTGACCATGTGGTCAGGTGAAAAATGATTTAAAGGAAAATATTTCTAAGGGTTTGATTATCAACAGGAATTCTATTGATTGATTGTGCCACATATATCTACTGGTTTTGGAAACTAAAGATTTAGTTTTTATAGTATCTGGTCATTGTTGGTGACATTTATAATAAAACAATTAGTTTTCAGAATCTGGTCTGTACTTTGTAAATTGATCATTACAGGGAAACAATATAGCTTTTCTTTAGATCAATCAGCTAATAATGATCATTGTGTATTACAATTTGCTATATGTGGTTCAATGGCATGCAGTAATGTTATCTCAGAGAATTGTCTTCATTGAGCTAAATATGTATAACAGCATCTCAATATTCATCCCCCCTCATAATGTTGTAAATGACACAACCATAATATACAAATTTATTTCTCAAATCTACACCTGCTATTGTATTGCCCATAATCCTCCTTTGGAGATCCTGCTGTAGACTAAAAGTTCTCACCCCTCTGGAGCCTCAGCCAATAGGTTACACTGCGCCTGCGTCCAAACGCACTTCCCCAAATCCTTTTTCTTCCTACAGCCACAGCGTGTGGACGTGTTTAGAGATAGCTCTGCTAGAATTAGATTTTTTGTTTTTGCCTATCTTGATAGGGAAATTCAGTCTAGATTTAGATTATATACATTGTAAAAACAATGTCTAAGACACCTGGAATTATAAACGCTGCAAATTTTGCAGTCGTTCTTGGTCTCAATTAGAAATTCACATTCACTGTGTTTTTCTCTTGCAAAGGCTATATGTGTTTTCGTAAAGTTATTTGCAACAACAACAAGTATTTCTTGAAATGATACAAGCCTACTGTAATTACGCAGGCATGAATTTTTACAGGCCTCTGGGGACTTGAGTTTGACAATCTACGACAGACAAAGCAGCCTAGAGTTGCTCAGATCTGACAGGGGAATTCAACCCAGACTTACTCTGTAAACCCGTTCTCCATTGTTCACGGCTTCCAGCCCAGCGGCAATACAATAGGGCGAGGCAAGACCCCATTGACGAGCTTTTACCTAAGGTGTGGTGCTAAGCAACGGTCTTTCACTGATTCTCGGACAAAAGAAGAAGACAAAGAAGTTGACCTATTGCAGGCCTCGAAATTTGGCGCGAACGAAACGATCATTCGCGTGTCGGTTACGCAAATCTGAAATGCCCAGAACGAAAAATCGATTACGTGAATGCGCTTCTTGGACATATGTTCTGGTAACAAAAGTCCCAACCTCTTCTCTGTCTGTCCACTGCAAACTTTAACCACATGCCGTGTGTCTTTCAGCATGTTTTAAAAGCAAAACTAAGTGACATTTAGTCGCAAACTCGGCCCTGTCTGTATTGAATTTGTAGACAACCACGTGGCAGGCGTCTGTCTATCAGCTTGCACAGACTGTTTTGTCTATCCTGGGTTCAGGGCCGGCATACTATTATGTAATGAACAAATTAGCGGCCAGGAAACAGCTTTATCAAACTTGAACGAGTTGGAAGGGTTACCCGCAAGCCTCCTCGCTCCAAGGTTGTTGCTCCGTGGGGCGCTCTTCACAGAGCTAGCAGCAGAGGTGGCATGCGGAGTTCCTCGTGGAGGAATTATCTCGGAGCACGGAGCTTGTGGTTAACACTCATCACTTCCGCCATCTCTTAATTTGCAGGCGGCGTGTTCAACTTCTCTTTTCAATCAGGATTTTAATTAAATCACAAGGAAATGGCGAATGAATTATACATCCAGAGTCACAATAGCCAACCATAAATGGTGGAAGCGATTTACGTGTGCAATCCCATTCCCGTATGTTAACTCATTTGTCTGTTCAGTCGCTGCCCACATGCTGTGGACAGTCTTTTTTTCACTCGTTGACGATACACTGTTGTAATTACGTAACCGTTTTGCGAAACCAATTGGTTACGTAAAAATTAACATCGTAACCGAACAATAGGTTACGCAACTCAAATTTACCGTAACTGTTTTTTCGGTTACGTCAATGAACCAATTTTCGAGGCCTGTATTGTACAGACTAGCCTTTGGTTGTCGAGGCAGGACGGAAAAAAAGCCGTTTTTTTCCTAGCTTAGCAGGCGAAGCCGATGTGTGACATCACTGCGGACTGACCTTGACCTTTCACCATTCATGCAAAAGATGGACACCTAGGCGGCTATGGGGACGATTTTATGGAAGTCATTTACGCCTGGATTTACGCTAACAATGACTGGAAATCATCGTCTCGAGTCTTCAAGTTTTCGTTGGGAAGTATACGTGCTGAATTTTAACGATAATATGATGGCTTTCATGAATTTTTTCTGCCTTTATACTTCGTTGTATTACGTTGTTGTTGTTAATCACGTCATCAAGTAAGGCGCGTGCTTATATCAACAGCTTATTATATGCACGTTTGCACACAGTTGAATGTGCCTAATTGCTCTCTTGATAAATAAATGTTATCATTTTATTCGTTTATAAAATCACGAGAGTCTATGAGAATTTGTGCGTATTTTTTGGTACACAATTTTCAAGAAATATTTCCCGTTTTTCTATTATGAAGAAACTTAGATATGTGTTGGTCTCTGAAAGTAAACCATTCAATCTAAGACAGGCTTTCATATATTTAAATCAGAATGTTCTTTAATATCAGTTACGATTTCTTAGATCTATATTTGAAATTAATCTTAGTATTAAATTAATTTCTTTTTACTGAGAAATTATGAACAGAGCTGATGTGGGTTTATTTTCCCTGGAAGATAAATAGAATACTCTCGTCCGAGACGACATTGGTGTTACATAGATTTTCCCTGGCACCATGTCTGCACAGGTCTCATTCAGGGTTATATCGACTTCAGCAGACTTGTTACATTCAAGACAAAGATCAAGTCTGAAATTATGCAATCGTCGATCACTGGTTTATCACTGCCTAGGAACACAGTACCCAGGCTACGGTCCAATTGTTTACGTCCTCTACCCAGCCACAGTCCAGTACAATCGACTCTATGGACTATGGTTTCATTCATTTATTGACTTAATGATTTTCACCTGCAGTCTGGTACTTTACTTCAACGGACTTCGACTTCTCCCTTGTCAATCTTAGCCGTTCTTTTACTTGCTTCGTCCAAAACAGCTCTTTGGTCTACAGCATTGTAAAATTAAATTAATTTCTTTTATTGAGAGATTAAAAATAAAATAAAATTAAAAATTATCTGCATAATTTTTACTGTCATAATTAACTGGATGATCATTTTATACTTTGTGATGGACTGGTATGTATATGACCTCAATTTTATATTGACTCGGCATTGAACATTGATTTCATGGGTTATTATGTAACGCCAGTGATCTCTTTAGGAATCATTTGATTGGTCAGTTCCAGATTGTGGAATTATGAGGCATATTCTTGGACTACGCCATTGCCTCCCTAGACCATGTTTCCTCTTCCACTTGTCCGTTATAGATCGTCCTTCATTTCAGATTCCGCAACGACACTTTGGGCTCCGTCTTTACATCGACTTGTTCTTTAACTCGGTCGGTTTCACTGCATCTTGTGGTTTGGAACGATAGACTCTACTACACTATGTGCTATGGTTTCATATGAGCTTCTACGATGTTTTCAAATCTTGATCGTCGTTTGTCGTCCGCATCATTAGTGCTCCAGTGGTAGGAATGTTCATACTTTATTTAAGTATCACGGGTATAACAACGTGTCAAGATCTCTCCATCTGCCAACGACTCAGGACCCAGACAGTAGTTCCTACATGAAGTGTCAACCTCTGTATTTCACGGACGTCAACTCTGGAGTGTGGATGCGTTACGTTTGCGGATAGATGGCATACTACTACCTTTGTGTCGGAGATGTCCGAGCTTACAAGTTTGGTGCTCTGGCTCCGTTATGGTCTCCATGTTACTTCATCCAGACGAACCTCCTGTACCGGACTGTCATTGGATCAAGTATTGTGGCGTTCCCAACCACACTCCCTTACCTCCGCATGGATAGAGTTGTCAGGTTTGGATCCCTTTCTCCTTAACCATATGGTAGTCAGGGGCCATTTACAGCTGGGAGTTTGGCACTTGTCGCCACCACCTCGTGTCATGATGACGTCGGTTTCATCGATCTGGGCCATCTACATCTCTCGGGATTGGTAAACCCCATCGATTTACTAGACGCAGATCTTCACATACCCATTCATCCTCGTCGCTTCCTATGCTTACCATCGCTGGTCGACGATTCGAGTGGTTGTTTTCTCCCTTTCGGAGTCAACATTGCATCATGATTTTTTCATCAGTATCTCAATACCAATCATGGCATTCCTGCATCTATGGGTATTCATATCGAGGTATACACAGTCGACATCTTGGTTTTTCCCTCACCCTCAGAAGTCAGAGTTGCTACCAGCGCAATGTCGTCACTTCATCGGGGCAGTCTTCACTCAGTCCATAAATTGGCACGACCTCCAGAAGACCGGTGGACCAAGCTTCAGAAGATGGTTCCAAGTTTTTTGCTTCACCTTCACAGCCCTCAAGCTTTGGCAGAGTCTTTTAGGTCAACTCACATCCACTCAAGACCTCACGCACTACGGTCGTCTCCAAGTTCGGCCTCTGCAACACCACCTACAGGGATATCTTCAGATGTCATTCCTCAACCCTCTGGTCCGGTTTTGACGTCTCTACATCCACATCTGATTTTGTGGCAGTCCCGTTGCAATGTCATGCGGGGAGTACCTCTTGTACCGCCAGCTCCACTACACCATCTCTACACCAATGCATCAGAGATAGGTTTGGGAGCCCATCCTGACGACCTAGAGATGTCCGGCAGATGTCGACATCGGATGCCAAACTTCATATCAACCTCTTGGAAATGAAAGCTGTCATCTGTGCAGTCCAGCATTGGAGTCATCTACTGTGAATTCGTCTCGTCCCATCGTCTACAGACAATTCAACGGTCATTGTTCATACCAACAAGATGGGTACCACTGGATTTTCCCAACATTCTGTCTGGTTTGGACCCTCTTCGACTGGACTCTGCAACATCACTGCCACATGCATGCTCGTCATCTCCCAGGTCGGCTCTATGTATTAGCAGATCATCTGTCTCGCCAGACACTGTACTACAGACTGAATGGCAACTGCATCCAGAGGCCTTCCAACACATCACCAGCATCTGGGAAACCCTCTGATCGACCTGTTTATGACAAGGAACAATGCACAGCATTTCCCTATTCGTCAGTTTGGTTCTGGACTCTCGAGCCTACGCCATCGATACCCTATCGATCAACTGGGACAAATTCCTTGCGTACGCCTACCCACCCGTTGCCTTACTGCAGGAAGTACTACAGAAGATTGTTCAACACGACTGCATCATTCTTCTCGTTGTTCTGTGGTGGCCTCATCGACCATGGTTTCCGGCCTTGATTCCTCTACTCATTGCCTCTCAACGTCGCCTATCAGTTTGGGCCGACCTGTTAAGCCAATCCTGCGGGATACCCCATCACAACCCTCAGTGGCTCTACCTATACGTCTGCAGATTATCAAGTGTACCCTCTCAGACCAAGGATTTTCAGCAGATATTGCAGAGACAATGGTTTCATCCAACCGATCTTCCACATCACAACTCCAGTCTAAGTGAAGATTTTTCGTCTCATGGTATCGACGTCGAGGCTCCGATCCCGACACTGCTTTCTTCTTCACCTGCACCGAGATAAGAAGTTCAAAGCAACACTCTTGAAGGGTACCGATCAACCTTGACCCGGGTTCTACGTTTATCTGCTGGCATTGACATTAGCCTGGATCCCAATATCTCTGCTCTTCTACATGCCTGTGCATTACGGTCACGTCGTTCCCGACAACTACTACGAAGTGGGACATTGGTGTGGTTCTCAGCGCATGCCTTCGCCCACCACCCTTTGAACCATTACAGTCAGCCTCTATGAAGCTGCAAGACTGCTTTCCTAGCTGCCTTCGCCCTGGCGTCTAGAGTATCCGAGCTTCATGCCTTGGAAAGGATCGCCAAGAATGGGACTGTACGACAAGGACCTTGGGCTCAACGTCTGTATTCCATCCCTGCATTATCAGATTTTGTTCAAGGACTTGATAACGACATCTTACTGTGTCCAGTACGAGCAATACGTCACTACCTCAGCCGTACCAATCCTATCAGAGGTTCTTGTCGACTACTGATGCTCTCTCCTCTCCCTAGGGCTACTCAAGACATTACCAAGAATACGGTGGCCTCCTGGTTGAGCAAGACCATTAATGGACATACAAATTATTCCTTTATGTCCAGTGTTCCAGTACAAGCAATACGTCACTACCTCAGCCGTACCAATCCTATCAGAGGTTCTTGTCGACTGCTACTGCTCTTTCTTCTCCCAAGGGCTACTCAAGACATTACCAAGAACACGGTGGCCTCTTGGTTGAGCAAGACCATTAAATGGACATACAAACTATCCCTCGATGCCCCCCCCCACTGCTAGCCTCTGCATCTTCTCATGAAATACGAGCCATCGCAACATCATGGCCTTTATGGAAGAATGTATCGCTGGATGACATTGTCCAATCCTGTGCTTGGAGTGCCAATTCCACGTTTACAGATTTTTATCTGAGAGACTTGTCAGTACAAACAGACAGCCTGACCATGTTAGGGCCGCTCGTTGCTGCCCAACATGTAGTCTCCTAGTCTTCAAAGAAAAAAGGGGGGGGGGGGCAGTACCGATCTCAAGCCAACCGACCAGTCTGCAAGATGGTTTAGAGTCACGGCATATCCGTAATCGCCAATACCAGCCAGCCAGCTGTCCAGACCCCGACACTAGTAAGTACAGTGAGTATAAATGTGTTTATTTCTAGGTAAATCTAGTGTCGGACATTCAAGAATTTCATAGGAAAGAAATTGGCGATTGGAGCATATCGTTGGTACTCTAGTATTCGGATGCAGAAGCCCTGGTCCTTATACCCTTCTTACCGTCTCACTAGTAATTGCCCCTTAGCCGCTACAGTGCGTTACGCCCAGGGTTTACTAACGGGTTCAATTAGCATACCACAACTATGGTCAGTTGTTCCACTAGTATTCGGGTGCAGAAGCCTCGGTCCTTATACCCTTCTTACCGTCTTACTAGAAATTGCCCCTTAGCCCCTACAGTGCTTTACGCCCAGGGTTTACTAACGGGTTCAATTTATGGTACCATGCATCTCTGATCATCTCAGTGGTTACAGCCACACTTCAACAAAGCCGAGGCCCACCTCCTACTGTTGGTAGTGGGCAATACAATAGCAGGTGTAGATTTGAGAAATAAATATTAAACATTTATAAAGAATGTTGATATTTATTATCAAATCAAACCTGCTATTGTCTTGACTGCCCGACCCAGCCTCCCCACACTCTTCTCGGCCTTGCACGCATCACACTTATAGGCTTATAGAAGAAAAAGGATTTGGGGAAGTGCATGTGGGCACAGGCGCAGTGTAACTAGCTATTGGCTGAGGCTCCAGAGGGGTGAGAACTTTTAGTCTACAGCAGGATCTCCAAAGGAGGATTATGGGCAATACAATAGCAGGTTTGATTTGATAATAAATACCAACATTGTTTATAAATGTTTAATATTTTTGTGATAATTTTGCCAAATAAAACTTCCCTTCACACCATCCAATTGCTAATATTCAAAGAATCTTGTCATACAGATAGCAACATCCACTGTACGATGATACAAAGTGGTATTCTGACAATCTGAATTTTCATTTTTATATGTTTCATGTTTTCTGTTAGGATCTCAGCAGTATATAACCATTCCAGTGCCCGTGTCTATGGCGGGATCACCACAGGTAAGATTAACACATCCTCGCGAGTTTTCCCTTATGGTTTAGCTGTCAAATAGTAAAGGCTGTTTATTTGAGTCTCAACAACTGTAATTGCCAAACTTATCTACTTTTCAAGATAATAAACAACTTGCCCAAACTGTGTGTCTGTAATCTGTAACTGATGCTCAGAATGAATGCACTTTGTGCAGGCAAAAATGCTGTATGTTTCAGTTACCAAATTTCTATACGAGAAGCCATATTTCTAGAAATTGTTATAGAATGTATGTACTACACAGTGGAAACAAATGTCACAGAAAGTGCAAGAGATAAAGTGATTGTATTTTCCACTCAGTGTGAGGCATTATCAGACATCAACAGTCCTATTAAAGAGACAGTTTGAGTGAGATTGAGAATGGATGAAAATCATAGTTGTCAAAGGATATATTGAACATAGTTATATTACCAACATAATTATTCATAATTATCATTACGACGGGCATATTTTAAATGTTATCATTTGCGCGGGTGGTTGGGTGGGTTCAGGTTCCTGTTGCTTCAATGCATTTTGCTGAGAAGCAACAGGAACTTGATAATGTGATGTCTAGCACTGTAATATCACTTGTATTTATTGCACCATGTAATCATCCTATCTGTGTCTTGTGCGCTGTCCTCAGTGTTTTATGGGGTGGATGTAGGGTGTCTGGTTCCATGCTGCTTCAAAGATTTCTTCTTTGAAGTAGCAGGAACACAAATGGGCTGGGTCAGGTGCTTAGTTAATTCGTTGTGATATAGCTGAAATATTGTTGAAAGCGACATTAAATTCTATTCACTCACTCAATGTTACCATTTGCAGATGCTTTAATTCTACCAGCAATTCTTTGGGTGTTTATTTTTCATCACTTCTATTCAGTTACTGTAAGTAGATGCTGTGATTTTCCCCACAGGTTTTACAGATAGCCCCTGCTGGGATTGATACGACAACAACATATAGTGAACTCGCACAGCCCTCTCAAGCCAAGAAAGCCAGGAAATGACAAAACTAAGCCAACAGGACTACAGTCTGCTCCGATTCTTCCTTCCATTCACATTGATGAGCTGTTGGTAAATAGTGCATAATGGGGCCTTCCTGATATGTCTCAAGACAGAGTGTGCATTGAGGCATGACCCACCCTGGGCTTCGCCTGTGGATTTCTGGGTACCCGGTAGTTAATATTCATTTCTCCCTTTCTCCAATATAGAGCAATATCTCACTAGCGATTCTGGACATATTTTCAAATTAAAGTTGCCAGAATATTCACTGGGATAAGATAATGGCCGTTTCTTCGAATAGTTGGGTAATTTGATGCATATTTACCAGTTATCGCTGATTTAACACATACCTTCATGTTGTAGCATACCGAGAAATGAAAATCGACAACCCAGAAATTTGCTGGCGAAGACTGGAGCTGCATCCCCAGGCTCGTAGCCAAGCAGGGTTCAGACAAACCTCCCTTCTGGAAAAAAATATGTGACCCTTTCTCTTATACAGTGAAATGATGTGCCATTTTGACGTGAAAGTAAACCACCCGTCAAGATATCCTCGCTGCGACCCAGTACAATATGCCTCACTATGCACTGTATCTGAGCCTGATTTTGGGAAGCCCCGATTGGTCCAATTCTGTACTGCTGTAATTCACAATTGGCTGGTTGATGTATTGCAAACTTTCATTGGTGCTTGGGTAGTCCAGTCATATATGGACCTCATGTGATAGCTTTATTCTGTGCTGTGGACTTCATTCATGCTCTGTATATTCCTCAGTACTTTTGTGTTTGTTTTGTTACTGATAAATCACTCGTATTGGAGCTACAAAGAAATACATGTAGTCAGAACCCTCTCAAAATGAGACATTTAGAAATCCAAGTGAAATGAATATGCTTAGTAAATTTATCTAAGATGTTATGAACTTTGTAACAAATTAGTAATTTTTTGCCATTTCTTGTTAAATTAGTATCTTCTCTCTCTAGTGTCTGACACACAATATCAAAACTTGTAACATTTGGGACCGGTCTGTTATGTTATGTACTGCTAATCTGCATTCGGAATATTTTATGATTTTTTTAGGCTGATTACATCTTTACTGCACCATCGCTGTGGTTATGAGACAGAGCATATAATAAACATGAATAGCAGATGGCCATGTTGCAGCAAGAAATTATATCACTCGCTTGAATATTGATCTTCACTGTATATTGTGTAAGGGTTATTTCAGGAAAAAAAAAGGGGGGGGGTCACTCTATATTTTTTTCCTAGTTCACTGAATAATGGTAAACTTACTGTGGCTGGCGGGTGAAATTCTAGAGTGCCTTAAAGCCCTGTCACGTACATTTTCTGGAACATTCCTATTTGCACTAGTGGGCAGGCACAACAAAGTGGGCTGTTCAGTTTTCAACACTTTCAATGGAGAGGATGTTAGCATTTCTGCATCATTTACTTTCTTGCCATTTGGTTTACGAAGAGAGGCAACTCTCCAAAGACAATGCACAGTTATATTTTGATTAAAGTTATCTCCCTTGACCGTGTTATGATGCTGAAACTGAATCATATGCTGAGTTGGGTAGTGATATGTACAAATCTGTTCTATGATTCTCTGTAATAACCGGTAACAGTTTCAAAAAGAGTGCTTAAAAATTTTAACAACTTTATAAAATTTGGAACTATATGGTAAGTTTGTATCTTCAAATTTTTCAATTTTTGACCGCTTCTCTATTTGAAATTTCCATATATAAGCATTGAAATGAAAAACAGTAGAATAATGATTTACTTCTAGTTTTCACAGATTAATTATCCTTCACATACAAACATGTCTACTTTTGGTTTACCATACAGTGCGTCTTGACTCACTCAACTTTGATTGCTACAATATCTTAGCACAGTTACTGGTACTTAGTATGAACTGACTGCCTGTAATTTGAACCACTCTCCCTGTATTACAAGTACATATATGAGACAACACAATATTGATTAATGTGAATTGTTAATGGTGGGCATAATTCATCAGATAACATTGATTCTACACTATTTTTCTTGATTTTTCTTTCAAACCTGTTAACCTGGCTCATTGGTGAGATTATTAATTAAAATTTGGTACCAAGACAATTTTAATGCTGCTATTTAGTTGTATGGTACATATTGATATACAAGGAAGGTACTTATATTTGACAAAGCTTTATCCCAAATGTTTTCTAAAACCAGTGTAGTGTAAATAAATGTTGCTGACCTCTGTGCATACAGATAGTTGTATCACATTGATGATAATAAATATGGTTAAATTTATTTTCCAAAGAAATTGATTTGATTGGTTGAGGTTGTCCTCCAATAATCTTCACATCTGGATATAGGGTAACCCTTCTAATATTTCAATCACAAGAATTGAAATTTCACATATAAAATCTGGGGCTATCAGATTTATTAAAACAGGAAGTTGACAAAATGGTATAAATTATAATCCGTTATTTCAATGATTTTAGAGTGTGATCTAATTTGTTAGAACCACTGATTGAATTTTCTCCCCAAAGCTGGGGGGTGACTTATTAGAGAGATTACCATAGCTACCTAGGAAGGTAATTGTTTAAAAAATTGCATCTGTTAACAGAAATGGCATTTGTTTGTAATGTGTCCTAATCATGACTGTAGGAATGCCATATTGGAATGTAGTCCTTTGTACATTATTCGTGTATCCCAGATGTGTTTTTTTAATTTTTCTGGGTAATATTAGACAGATTAGTCTTAGCACTAGTTGTGACAATTATATTAGTTTTCTGTTAGTTATTTTGATATTCAAGCGGACTGGATATGTGTTGTTGTTGTTACCAGTGTGCTGTCTCCCTGGGCAATTAAAGTTAGCATTTCTTGAAATTAAAAAGTCCTACTGTACTGAACCTCAAACCAAAAGCTACAACAAAACTCAGTTAAAATCATTCCTGATTTTTGTCATTTTTTGACATTATTTTTAGTTCTGGCAAGAAGATCTCCAACATTGCTTTGCGGTGATATTGAAGGAATAATACACAAGTTATATATATGGTTTTAACGAGTTATACAAATGGTTTTAACAATAGGTATATGCTATTAGGCATCTCAAACTGAACAGTTATTCCTCACTAATTAATGTGGCAGATTGAATATATATTATGTTACATACTATTGTATCCAGACAGCCTAACTTACACATGGTTGAAATTTGAGCTATGATTTGTAAATATCAAGATATTTCAATTTTCTTAGAGTGACAGCAGTCGGGTTACAACAGCATGTTACTAGTCCAGCGTCTTATATACTTCTTACAGTTTATACCTTTGGTATTGAATTGTGATCTGTGCATCAAATAGGAACAGTATGGTCGGTAAAGGTAAATGTGATAATTCGATCATTGTAACAGCTAATTCCAAACATAATTCTCGTTATATTCAGCTATAATTGTTCAAAATTGCTGAAAAGTGGTTTACTCAAGATCTTGTTAAAAGACATCCTGTCAGTCCAAAGTTATTGTTTAATTGGGTTGAAAGGTGTGATTGCATTATTGGGGATGTTACATATATAAACCGTATAATTGCTAATATTTACATCCACTCACTAAGCATGAATTGTGTTGTCCAATGTAATCTCTGATTATTCTCATCCACTCTCACTGGAATTATTAATACAGCCCTCACAATTAGGAAAACTCAATCTGCAAAAGTTGTGTTACAATGAAAATTAATCCCATTTAACATGTTAAAATTGCTGAGGTTAACTCGTTATGCAACAGCATTTACCCCCAAAATTGCCAAATGCAGTGGCTAATTGTGAGGGTTGATATTAGCCAATGAAATTACATTTACATGGCTATTTCTTACCATAGTTACATTTACATTTACAAAGATCATGTAAATATGATTGTTTTAACTGTACAGTATTTCATGATATATTT
Source organism: Hanleya hanleyi (assembly GCA_036873755.1). Lineage (NCBI taxonomy): Eukaryota > Metazoa > Mollusca > Polyplacophora > Lepidopleurida > Hanleyidae > Hanleya > Hanleya hanleyi. The sequence continues at coordinate 14,689 of JAVTVY010009560.1, forward strand.
ATTCTTGTACAGAAACTTTCTTTGTATTTATTTTGTATAGCTTACATACAGTTATGTATATTTCCCTATTTACCTTAACACCATGATCACCACCACTTAATCGTGAGAATACATTATTAGCATATTGTTTCCCACTCGTGTCTGCTTACCCAGAAGCATTATGTTAAGTTTCCTCATCAAATATCCCTATGTTCAGTGATATGGTGCATATGTGTAATGTTTGTTAATAATTTGCGGCCAAAACCATTGTTACTTATATAATAATTACTACAATGTTCTTATCATGTATTAAAGTTGGTTAAATGTTTTGTACAAATGCAAATAAAGGCTACAGTATTTTGTGTAAAACATGTCTTATTTTATGAAAAACATGATAAACATGAGCAGTCTAATAGAGGGGGGCATATAGTGATCGCTTTGTCCATCCATCTGTCTTGCCGTCCATCTGTCCGTCCGTTCTTGTGATTGATACCTTAAGTGGTCATTCTTGCGTATAAAGACGTCTTAAGTGATTTTTCCTTCTTAAGTGGTTAACTACCTAAGAATGCATTGTGCAATTCTCTACAATCCTGTCTAAATTGATGGATTTTCTCTGTAAAAATGTCATTTATTGCTCAAATCTACACCTGCTATAGTTTGCCCTAATCCTCCTTTGAGAGTCTGCTGTAGACTAAAAATTCTCACCCTCTGGAGCCTCAGCCAATAGATTACACTGCGCCTGCGCCCAAACGCACTTCCCCAAATCCTTTTTCTTCCTACAGCCACAGCGTGTGGACGTGTTGAGATAGAGCTCTGCTAAGAATTAGATTTTGATTTTTTTTGTCTATCTTGATAGGGAAAATCAGTCTATCTTTAGTATACAGCATTGTAAAACAATGTCTAAAACAACTAGGAATAATAAGCGCTGCACATCTTGCAGACAATCTTGGTCAAGTTTGGATTTACATTCCCTTTGTTTTTCCTGCAAGACGCATTTATGTTATAGGAAAAATACGTGCCTGGAGTGTATTTCTTGGTCCGACCAAGCCTGGTACGACTATGCACAGGCCAGACGGAGTTACTTATAGCAGGCCGCGGTAGACGAGGAATTGGCACCCATTGACAGGCAACAAGCCGAAATTTATCTCAAAGTTGATAGAAATATCAATGAAGACATGCCAGATTGTCCGTCACCTGTATCGCCTGTAATTCCACCAAGCGGCACTATACGTGTCGAAAACTTACCTGGCCAGCTGTTTCGAGAGTACCGGTTACGCAGTCAGTCCCCACTGCTTTGCGAACAACAAAGGCAGCGGGAAACAAAGGGAAGAGAACAAAAGGAAAGAGAAAGACCACTGAGCAAAACCTGCCTTTTGTTATCGGAGAACAACAGCCTATTGTACAGACTAGCCTTTTGTTGTCGAGGCAGGACGGAAGCCGGTTTTTCCCGAACCTGCAGACTGACCTTGACCTTTTCTTTCACCATTCACGCAAAAGATGGATGCCAGTGGGGATGATTTTATGGTCATTTACGACTGGATTTACGCTAACAACGACTGGGAATCATCGTCTCGAGTCTTCAAGTTTCCGTTGGGAAGTATACGTGCTAAATTTTAACGATAATATAATGGCTATTATGAATTCTTTTCTGCCATTTTACTTCGTTGTATTGTGTTGTTGTTGTTACTCGCGTCATCAAGTAAGGCGCGTGTTATAAAATATCAACAGCTTATTATACGCACGTTGCACACAGTTGAATGTGCCTAATTGCTCTCTTGATAAATAAATGTTATCATTTTATTCGTTTATAAAATCACGAGAGTCTGAGAATTTGTGCGCATTTTTGGTACACAATTTTTCAAGAAATATTTCCCGTTTCTATTACGAAGAAACTTAGCCTAGATATATGTTGGTCTCTATTAAAAGTAAACCATTCAATCTAAGACAGGCTTTCATGTATTTAAATCAGAATGTTCTTTAAATCAGTTACGATTTCTTAGATCTATATTTGAAATTAATCTTGGTATTAAATTAATTTCTTTTGTACTGAGAAATTATGAACAGATCTGACGTGGGTTTATTTTCCCTGGAAGACAAACAGAATACTCTCGTCCCACACGACATTAGTGTGACGAAGATTTTCCCTGGCATTATGTCTGCACAGGTCTTATTCAGGGTGATATCGACTTCAGCAGACTTGTTACGTTCAAGACAAAGATCAAGTCTGGAGTGTGCAATCGTCGTTCACTGGTTTGTCACTGCCTAGGAACACAGTACCCAGGCTACGGTCCAATTGTTTACGTTTACCATTCCAATTACGGGACAGTGTTCTATCATTTCAATCAAGACCGAACAATAGCCCCATCTTATTCTTCTCAGCGGACGTCCGACCTGGAGACGCCCTCTATCTAGCCACAGTCCAGTACAATCGACTCTATGGACTACGGCTTCATTCATTCATAGACTGCTAATGATTTTAGCCGTCTCTCTTTTACTTGCTTCGTCCAAAACAGCTCTTTGGTCTACAGCATTGTAAAATTAAATTAATTTCTTTTATTGAGAGATTAAAAATAAAATAAAATAAAAAATTATATGCATAATTTTTACTGTCATAATTAACCGGATGATCATTTTATACTTTTGTGATGGGCTGGTAAGTATATGACCTCAATTTTATATTGACTCAGCATTGAACATTGATTTCATGGGTTATTATGTAACACCAGTGATCTCTTTATGAATCATTTGATTGGTCAGTTCCAGATTGTGGATATGAGGCATGTTCTTGGACTATGCCATTGCCTCCCTAGACCAGTTTCCTCTTCCACTTGTCCGTTATAGATCGTCCTTCATTTCAGATTCCGCAACGACATTATGGGCTATGGTTTCAGATGAGCATCTACGATGTTTTCAAATCTTGATCATCGTTTGTCGTCCGCATCATTAGTGCTCCTGTTTGTGTCCATCTGCCAACGACTCAGGGCCCTGACGGTAGTTCCTACATAAGTGTCAACATCCGTTTTTCACGGACGTCAACTCTGGAGTATGGATGCTTTACATTTGCGGATAAATGGCATACTACTACCTTTGTGTCGGAGATGTTCGAGCTTACAAGTTTGGTGCTCTGTCTCCGTTATGGTCTCCATGTTACTTCATCCAGACGAACCTCCTGTACCGGACTGTCATTGGATCAAGTATTGTAGCGTTCCCAACCACTCTACCTTACCCTCTGCATGGATAGAGTTGTCAGGTTTGGATCCCTTTTCCTTAACCATCTGGTAGTTGGCGGCCGTTTACAGCTGGGAGTTTGGCACCTGTCGCCAGCACCCCGTGTCATGATGACGTCGGTTTTCATCGATCCGGGCCATCTACATCTCTCGGGATTGGTAAACCCCATCGATTTACTAGACGCAGATCTTCACATACCCATTCATCCTCGTCGCTTCCTACGCTTACCATCGCTGGTCGACGATTCGAGTGGCAGTTTCTCCCTTTTTCTGGAGTCAACATCGCATCATGATTTTTCATCAGTATCTCAAAACAATCATGGCGTTCCTGCATCTATGGGTATTCATATCGAGGTATACACAGTCGACATCTTGGTTTTTCCCTCACCCTCAGAAGTTGCTACCAGCGCAATGTCGTCACTTCATCGGGGCAGTCTTCGACTCAGTCCATAAGTTGGCACGACCTCTAGAAGTCGGGTGGACCAAACTTCAGACTATGGTTCCAAGTTTTTGCTTCACCTTCACAGCCCTCAAGCTTTGGCAGAGTCTTTTAGGTCAACTCACATCCACTCAAGACCTCACTCACTACGGTCGTCTCCAAGTTCGGCCTCTGCAACACCACCTACAGGGATATCTTCAGATGTCATTCCTCAACCCCCTGGTCCGGTATTGACGTCTCTACATCCACATCTGATTTTGTACCACCAGCTCCACTACACCATCTCTACACCGATGCATCCGAGACAGGTTTGGGAGCCCATCTAGACGACCTAGAGATGTCCGGCAAATGGTCAACATCGGATGCCAAACTTCATATCAACCTCTTGGAAATGAAAGCTGTCATCTGTGCAGTCCAGCAGTGGAGTCATCTACTGGAGAATTCGTCTCTTCTCATCGCAACAGACAATTCAACTGTCATTGCTCATATCAACAAGATGGGTACCACCGGATCCTACCCAACATTCCGTATGGTTTGGACCCTCTACGACTGGGCGATGCAACATCACTGCCACATACGTGCTCGTCATGTTCCAGGCCAGCTCAATGTATTAGCAGATCGCCTATCTCGTCCCGACACGGTACTACAGACGGAATGGCAACTGCACCCAGAGATCTTCCAACATATCACCAGCATCTGGGAGAACCCTCTGATCGACCTATTTGCGACGAGGAACAATGCACAGCTTTCCCTCTTCGTCAGTCCGTTTCTGGACCCTCGAGCCTACGCCATCGATGCCCTATCGATCAACTGGCATAAATTCCTTGCATACGCCTACCCACCCATTGCCTTACTGCAGGAAGTACTACAGAAGATTGTTCAACACGACTGCATCATTCTTCTCATTGCTCAGTGGTGGCCTCGTTGACCGTGGTTTCCGGCCCTGATCCCTCTACTCACCGCCTTTCCACGTCGCCTACCAGTTTGGGCCAACCTGTTAAGCCAATCCTGCGGGATACCCCATCACAACCCTCAGTGGCTCAACTTATACGTCTGCAGATTACCAAGTGTACCCTCACAGACCAAGGATTTTCAGCAGATATTGCAGAGACGATGGTTTCACCCAACCGATCTTCCACATCACAGCACCAGTCTAAGTGGAGATTTTTCGTCTCATGGTATCGACGTCGAGGCTCCGATCCCGACACTGCTTTCTTCTTCACCTGCACCGAGATAAGAAATACAAAAGCAGCACTATTGAAGGGTACCGATCAGCCTTGGCCCGGGTTCTACGGTTATCTGCTGGCATTGACATTAGCCTGGATCCCAATATCTCTGCTCTTCTACATGCCTGTGCACTACAGTCCCGTCGTTCCCGGAAACTATTACGGTACCAAAGTGGGACATTGCATGGCGTGGTTCTCAGCGCATTCCTTCGCCCACCCTTTGAACCACTAGAGTCAGCCTCGATGAAAGCTGTTTCCTACAAGACTGCCTTCCTAGCGGCCTTCGCCCTGGCGTCTAGAGTATCCGAGCTTCATGCCTTGGAAAGAAAATCGATGACTTGGACGGCAGACTGGTCACGCATATCCTTCCGCCCTGTTCCTGAGTTCATCGCCAAGAATGAGACTGTACGACAACGACCTTGTGCTCAACGTCTGTATTCCATCCCTGCATTATCAGATTTTGTTCAAGGACTTGATAACGACATCTTACTATGTCCAGCTCGAGCAATACGTCACTACCTCAGCCGTACCAATCCTATCAGAGGTTCTTGTCGACTACTGATGCTCTCTCTTCTCCCAAGGGCTACTCAAGACATTACCAAGAATACGGTGGCCCCCTGGTTGAGCAAGACCATTAATGGACATACGAATTATCCCATTATGTCCAGTGTTCCAGTACGAGCAATACGTCACTACCTCAGCCGTACCAATCCTATTAGAGGTTCTTGTCGACTACTACTGCTCTCTCTTCTCCCAAGGGCTACTCAAGACATTACCAAGAACACGGTGGCCTCTTGGTTGAGCAAGACCATTAAATGGACATACGAACTATCCCTCGATGCCCCCCCTCACTGCTAGCCTCTGCATCTTCTCATGAAATACGAGCCATCGCAACATCATGGCCTTTATGGAAGAACGTATCGCTGGATGACATTGTCCAAACCTGTGCTTGGAGTGCCAATTCCACGTTTACAGATTTCTATCTGAGAGACATGTTAGTACAAACAGACAACCTGACCATGTTAGGGCCGCTCGTTGCTGCCCAACATGTAGTCACCTAGTCTTCAAAAAGGGGGGGGGGGCAGTACCGATCTCAAGCCGACCGACCAGTCTGCAAGATGGTTAAGAGTCACGGCATATCGGTAATCGCCAATACCAGCAAGTCAGCTATCAAGACCCCGACACTAGTAAATACAGTGAGTATAATTGTATTTATTTTTCTAGGTAAATCTAGTGTCGGACCTTCAAGAAAATTTCATGGTAAGAAATTGGCGATTGGAACATATCGTTGGTACCCTAGTATTCGGGTTCAGAAGCCCCGGTCCTTATACCCTTCTTACCGTCTCACTAGTAATTGCCCCTTAGCCCCTACAGTGCTTTACGCCCAGGGTTCACTGACGGGTTCAATTAACGTACCACAACCATGGTCAGTTGGTTCCACTAGTATTCGGGTTCAGAAGCCTCGGTCCTTATACCCTTCTTACCGTCTTACTAGAAATTGCCCCTTAGCCCCTACAGTGCTTTACGCCCAGGGTTTACTAAACGGGTTCAATTTACGGTACCATGCATCTCTGATCATCTCAGCGGTTACAGCCACACTTCAACAAAGCCGAGGCCCACCTCCTACTGTTGGTAGTGGGCAAACTATAGCAGGTGTAGATTTGAGCAATAAATATTAAACATTTATAAACAATGTTGGTATTTATTATCAAATCAAACCTGCTATAGTCTTGACTGCCCGACCCAGCCTCCCCGCACTCTTCTCGGCCTTGCACGCATCACGCTTATAGGCTTATAGAAGAAAAAGGATTTGGGGAAGTGTGTTTGGGCGCAGGCGCAGTGTAACCTATTGGCTGAGGCTCCAGAGGGTGAGAATTTTTAGTCTACAGCAGAATCTCAAAGGAGGATTTGGGCAAACTATAGAAGGTTTGATTTGATAATAAATACCAACATTGTTTATAAATGTTTAATATTTCTCTATAAGAAACGATTTTAAAAATTTGTTTCTTTCTAGGGTTTTTTTAACTAAACACCCATCTTTGGTATAATTGTGCAACATTGCAGCCAACTTTCAACAATGTTTCATTACAATGTTGTACAATTGTGACCACTTAAGATTCGAATGTGGGTCCGTCCGTCCGAATTTCTTGTCCGCACGATATCTCTGTTAATATTTGATGGGCAGGATTGAAACTTACATGGAATGTGGCCAGTGCCACGTGGTTGTGCAGCATAGAGTTTTTACCGAGTTCCGGTATAATTTTCAAGAGTTATTGCCCTTTTTCTGAAATCTCTGTGAATGGGACTTGTCCGGACTGCATCTTGGTTAATATTGTATGGACAAGTACCAAAACTGCATGATATGTGGTCAGTGCCCCACAGTTGTGCAGCGGGAAGTTTCTCCCCATTTCGCTTATATTTACAAGAGTTATGACCCTTTGTCCCTGAAATCTCTGTGAATTGGGACTTGTCCTGGCTGGATCTCGGTTAATATTGTATGGACAAGTATGGAATTTGCAGGATATGTGGTCAGTGCCCTGTAGTTGTGCAGCGTGAAGTTTCTCCGCGTTTTGCATATATTTTCAAGAGTTATGGCCCTTTGTATTTGAAATCTTTGTGAATTGGGACTTGTCCGGGCTGGATCTCGGTTAATTTTGTGTGGACAAGTATGGAATTTCCAGGACATGTGGTCAGTGCCCCATAGTTGTGCAGCGTGAAATTTCTCTGCTTTCGATTATATTTTCAAGGGTTATGGCCCTTTGTTCATTAAACATAAGTGAATGGGATATATTCATTTTGTTCAGTCTGGATCTGTCCATAACCGATTTGGACTGGGAAAATGGCTATAAAATTATTATTCTACATTCCAAAGCAGACCACATAGGTCCTGAAGTATGAAATTGCCCCAAAAAGAGTGAATTGGGTGCAAAATTCAAAGTTCACTGATCGCTTCATAATTTCACCGCAATATACTCCCAAGGAGTGTAGGTCTCATAACCAGGTCACATTTTCGGATTTGGCGAAAGCCCAGGATACCATCTTGCATCAAAACATTGTATTATTACTTGTTGTTCGATACTTGGAATATGTATTATGCGAGGCATGCCGAAAAAAGTGAGTGAAACAGAATTTTTATAATTATCCAAATTAGTCCTCCACCGAACAATACAGAACGGAACAATGGCGGGGCAGTGTCGGATTAAAGCGGAAAGGGGGGAGGGGGGGGGGGATACAATTGAGCAATCTCTGATTGCTTCCTTGCTGTCTCTGATTGCTTCCTCTTCCTTCACAAAAGGGTGGTTGCTAAGAAGTGCTCATTTATGATATTTCCTGATTTCGAGTCAAAATACACCTCCATAAGGGAGATTCTTGAAATTAGGTCATGCTAGGAACTGGCATAAGGCATTCCAAACCGAGGTGCATGGTGCGCCGAGTTGGAACACCTAGGAACTCCATAGAATCCTTTTTGGCAAAGGACAAAGGATGGCTTATGCCATACCGTGCAAGGGCATGAAGGGAATAGCATATGCCATTCCAGTTGGAACTCTAATCCATCCAGATCAGAACAATAAACTGGGCACGGTGTGCCCCATTTGGATAATCAGCTTGCCAGAACTTGTGCCCCAATTTCAAGAATCTCACTAAGTAGTTGAACATCCTGGTGGTTCTTCAATATATGTCCTTCGTGGATTTCATCAAACAAGTTGAGTTTCTGAAACACAGATAAATAGATTACTATATATATTGAACCTGAACATTTGGTTGTTGAGAATTATAGTGTATCAAAAAAATAACAACATTTCTGTCTATAGTTTAATTAGTCACATCTGCTATATCACTTGGTATCTGATAATAAATTCAGCTTGCTTCTTTCCTGAAGCAGGGTAGGGAGAGGGATGACACAGCAGCATTATTTGCATTTGATGAATACTTGTGGGAACACTCCCTCCGCCCTCCCCCTCTCTCCTCTTAATACATGGAATCATAAATATAACTCACTTTGTCTGTTCATATGGCAAAACTCGAAACCTCGGAAGATGCATGTACATGTGTATTTCTCGTATCCTTGGTTGCGGGAAATCCCCAAAAAAGACCCTTGTAGTTTACACAACAGGAAACCCACTTAAAGTTCTCTGTTCATAACTAGATGTTTGATAAGCATTTGAAAATTCGACTAATCAAAATTATTGATGCGACCACTATGTTTTAGCATGTGACCGATCAACCCATAATGAGAAAGATTTATCATAGCCATTTCAATCAACCCTTATATACCAACAAGTTGATGCACATCCTAACTTCATCATGAGCACAACAAAGGAAGAAAATGGTAAGACAGATCTGAGGAACCTGAATGTAGGTTCCTCGGCCGAGTCTCTAATAATTCGAAATGCGCTAAGACCTTTTTCAATCCAAATGACAGATATATTTCTGACAGTAAAGCAAGGTCACGACATCAAACCTTAGAATATTGCGTTTGATGATTGTTTAACACAGAATTCTATATGTGATAATTTTAAGATTTATTGCTCAAATCTTCACCTGCTATCAATGTATGCCATATTCCCTCCATTTGGAGGTCTCCTGCAAAGAAATTATCTCCCTTGATCGTCTCGTCGATCATCCGCTAGGTGGCGTGCTCTCCGCGCATGCCCTTCCTCCTTTTCCTTTGCAGTCTTGGTAGCAAGACCTGTTTTGAGAGAGCTCCTGTAAACAGTAACTTTTGGTTGTATAGACGCACCCTAGGGTTATTTTTTCTCCCGTAATATCATCATGGCTAACGTAGTCATCCAAACTATAAAGAATAGTAAAAGATGTGAATCATGTCGTCAGTTTTGGCCAGTTAAAGACTCGCATTTGTTTTGTTTCAAGTGCAGGGCACAGGTATGTTATCGGCAAGTGACATGCCGCGAATGTGCAGACTGGGACGACGTGACCTGGCATAACTACGCTATGGCCCGGCGCAGCCAACTCCTGAGAGCGGCCGCTAACCTAAAAAAAGAGTGCAGCTGAGGAACAACAAGCTACTCCGGCCCTCTTCAACGACTTGGCTGTGAATGAAGATTTTCTTTCACCGACTGCAAGCCCGTATATCCAACCTAGCGACGCAGTCCTGCAGCCGGTTGAATCTTCGTAAGTCACACAAGATACAGTAGAGACCTGCGGGGACGGTCTGGATCCATCACGGACTCAATTACAAGCGTCTAGTCCGTCATTCATAATCCAGCCGTCGTCCATTAGAGAATATCCGCGTCCATAATCCAAAGACCTATTCCATATTCCATATAACAGTATTAGCACCAAATTCAAAAAGACGATCATAGTATACATAAACATAGGCTTGTTTCCTGCAAGAGAGAAGCGGTCAACAGTTTTCAATGATGCCAGAAAAACATCATGATGTTCCAAAAATATCAAATCCGTATCGCTGATCAGTATTCTTAATCCATAATATTCGTTGTAAAGTCGTCCTCTAAAGAATGATGTATCTCAGTCACGCTTTGATTGTGACTGTTCATATGAGTACCATGAGGTTCTTGAAGTACATGGGTTCATACGGCCCCTAGCCCCGGGTTAAGCGGAATTAGACACAAGTTACGAAACGTAGCGCCATAGATCTTGCACGCTACGTTCGTATTTTGCTATCAGCATGCGATATGTATCGCCAAATTTGAGAAACTTTGAGTGGAGGCGCTTGGTGGAATAGCCCTGTTTTATAAGTTTCTGCAACAATGTTTTGTGACGTTGATTAAAATCGTCACATTTAACACAGGATCTAGCAAATGCTACTAAGCGAGATATGTATACGCCATATGCAGGTCCCACTGGAATATTACTGTCCAGAAAGGGATAGTTTACGATGTCGAAATTGTAATCATCTCTTTTGTCATAAAGTCGACGAGAGAGAATGCCCGCTTCATTTTTATAGAGATATAGATCTAAATATGATGTGCCTGTAGGGCTATCTGTAGTTTCCTTCAAATCCAGTGAAGGTGGATATATATCCTTCACTGCGTCATTTATATAGCGATTATCCACAGCGAGAAGATCGTCTATATAGCGTTTGGTGAATGAGAAGGAACGGGCTTTGAATGGATCGGTTTTTGAAAGCGCCTGCATATAGTCATATTCATAAGAGAACAGATACAGGTCAGCCAACAGGGGTGCACAATTAGTACCCATTGGAATACCTATATGCTGCTGATATATTGTGTTGCCAAATTTCACATAGATATTTTTAATGAGAAATTCAAGCAACTCTATAAACAAAGAAACATCCCATGAATGATATCTCTTGTATGTAGAGCTAAAGAATGCTTTATGGCTTCCGACATTAATATATCTACGATCAGTTTTCTTGAACACAGATACTATTAATGAACTTATACGGTCAATAAGGTCCTGATGGGGGATTGTAGTATAGAGAGTCGAGAAATCCCATGTGGATACATGTCTGTACGGTATGTGACCCTTAGCATCAAGTTCTTCCGTAAGACATTTTGAGTTTTTCAATATCCACATACATTCAACGCCAGAGTTCTTAGCCAGTATGCAATACCTTCCCAAAATTACCTCCCAAGGGCCCTCGTCAATAGGCTGAAAGCAGAGCTTGGTGGTGCAGCTTCTAGAACCAGCTATGAATCTAGTTTTGTATGGTGATTTATGCATTTTGGGAGTCCAGTATATTTTTGGTATGTCGTTATGATTGGTTGGAAGACAAATACCTCTTTCCCTGAGAAACTTTTTGTGATTGTTAAATAAATCTTCCAGAGTGAATGCAGTTTGGGAGTAAGTAGACGTATTTGATGAAGATATGTCTACACTCAATTCTTTAACCAGCACCTGGTAATAGTAATATTTACATATGAATATTACATTATTCAGAGCTTTGTCTGCTGGGACTATGACGAATTTACTCTGGAGATTTGCTAAAACTTCTTGCGAATTGAGGTTTCTCAGTACTTGTTTTGCTTGGGGAAGAGTACTTCTGTCAATATGGCGGATTGTTTCAACGACCTTGCTTTTGGTGAGGTCCAGCCAATCAGCGAGTACTGTAGGTTCAGCTTCTTCTCGCTTCGACCAATCAATAACGTACTGTTCCAACGCAGACAGGACTATCTTCTGGTCAGCCTTCAGATTTATTCTTCTCGGCTCTCTATATTTAGGTCCTTTCATCAGGAGTAATTTCAGGTCCTTATCACTCACCACATCAAGGTCACCAGTCACAACATGTTTGCATGGTGTATAGATAAAGTTCGACGATTCACAATCACAACTATAGCCTCCTGACGTGTATAAATTCCAGTCAAACTCCCTGACAGCAATTGAATATTTTGGTGGCTATAGATTTAGTATACTTATATGAAATGCAAGGAGGTTCTGTGAACTTAAAATAGTTTGGTACAGCATTGCGTACCTCTGGATCATTCAGGATTCGAGGTAAATTAATGATGTCCAGTCCTTTATCTAAGTAGTTGAGTTTCAAGAAAAGCCGATCTTGAGATGTTTCGATTATGTTCACTGGACGATACAACCGAAAATACGCTATATCTTGACATACTTTACTGATTTTTGATGGTATTATATTTCCTGAAGACGCAGATTGTTGTATATCTGTGGCTATTTGATTTAAAGCTCTCAGAGGTAACGCATACAGAACTGTACGTAAGCTATGTATACTATTGGGTGCGTTAGTTAAACCCACTAAGTAATTTAAAGTGATATGATCGTGAATCATCGAACTATTAAACTTTCGCCAACCATGGCTGCGTTGTCTCCGTTGATGGGGTTTAAATAGTTGGGTAATGTTGGATATATTTGAACGGCGGTTTGTAGCATTGCCGAACCCACTGACATTATCATTTAAACCAAACGGAAACACTGACCCAAGTTCTAGCATCCAGAATAATTCCCGCTCTCGGATTTTTCTCTCAAATCCAAAGGGGGAATCCTTAGTAGATGGATAGACGACGTCTATGATCTGAATACTAAAGTTATCCCAGCCATGGTCGGGTCCAGAAAAATGTCTACCTATAAGCAATTGCTTTTTCCTAACGGATTTTCTGTGACCGTTCACCTTAAGATGGAGTCTTTGGGTGGTCTTGCCAACATACTGTTGACCACACTTCTTACAGGAAACTAAATAAATACAGTTTGTAGTAGAACAACTAAGATCAACATACGAGTTGACAGAATTTGAGTTACCAGTTAACGCGGAACTAAATGAAGCTGACGTATTAAAGAGTGGACACGTGAGACATCCACGATGTCCACACTTAGAAATTTTGAAATTATTACATGTAGAATTCGGTGCTAAACAATCATCAAGCGCAATATTACAAGGTTTGATGTCGTGGCCTTGCTTTGCTGTCAGAAATATATCTGTCATTTGGATTGAAAAAGGTCTTAGTGCATTTCGAACTATTAGAGACTCGGCCGAGAAACCTGCACTAAGGTTCCTCGGGTCTGTCTTAATATTATTTCTTTGTATTGTATCCATTATGAGTGTTGGGTGTGCAGGGGCCCGGCCTCGGGGACAACTTGTCCACCAGCAGAATCTAGGCATACACAGGTTAAAATTACAAGCGTCTAGTCCGTCATTCATAATCCAGCCGTCGTCCATTAGAGAATATCCGCGTCCATAATCCAAAGACCTATTCCATATTCCATATAACAGTATTAGCACCAAATTCAAAAAGACAATCATAGTATACATAAACATAGGCTTGTTTCCTGCAGAGAGAAGCGGTCAACAGTTTTCAATGATGCCGGCAAGACATCATGATGTTCCAAAAATATCAAATCCGTATCGCTGATCAGTATTCTTAATCCATAATATTCGTTGTAAAGTCGTCATCTAAAGAATGATGTATCTCAGTCACGCTTTGATTGTGACTGTTCATATGAGTACCATGAGGATCTTGAAGTACATGGGTTCATACGGCCCCTAGCCCCGGGTTAAGCGGAATTAGACACAAGTTACGAAACGTAGCGCCATAGATCTTGCACGCTACGTTCGTATTTTGCTATCAGCATGCGATATGTATCGCCAAATTTGAGAAACTTTGAGTGGAGGCGCTTGGTGGAATAGCCCTGTTTTATAAGTTTCTGCAACAATGTTTTGTGACGTTGATTAAAATCATCACATTTAACACAGGATCTAGCAAATGCTACTAAGCGAGATATGTATACGCCATATGCAGGTCCCACTGGAATATTACTATCCAGAAAGGGATAGTTTACGATGTCGAAATTGTAATCATCTCTTTTGTCATAAAGTCGACGAGAGAGAATGCCCGCTTCATTTTTATAGAGATATAGATCTAAATATGATGTGCCTGTAGGGCTATCTGTAGTTTCCTTCAAATCCAGTGAAGGTGGATATATATCCTTCACTGCGTCATTTATATAGCGATTATCCACAGCGAGAAGATCGTCTATATAGCGTTTGGTGAATGAGAAGGAACGGGCTTTGAATGGATCGGTTTTTGAAAGCGCCTGCATATAGTCATATTCATAAGAGAACAGATACAGGTCAGCCAACAGGGGTGCACAATTAGTACCCATTGGAATACCTATATGCTGCTGATATATTGTGTTGCCAAATTTCACATAGATATTTTTAATGAGAAATTCAAGCAACTCTATAAACAAAGAAACATCCCATGAATGATATCTCCTGTATGTAGTAGAGCTAAAGAATGCTTTATGGCTTCCGACATTAATATATCTACGATCAGTTTTCTTGAACACAGATGCTATTAATGAACTTATACGGTCAATTCAAGGCACGGCACGGTTCCAGTTCAAGCTCCCCGGAAAAGACACAGTCACGGACCCGGCCCTGCAGCCCCGCTACCGGCACGGACCGGGGACAGACCTCTGAAAACAGCTCCCGTTCACCCAAGTCTCCTCAAGTCCAGAAGAAGGACAGGTATACTAGCCGGGACCCTGCGAAGAGCCGTACCCCGAAGCCGTACCTCGGAACAGTGGACAAGTCGACAGTTCGGAGTACAGATCGGGATCATCACTCGGAGAAGTCAAAGACACGGACTCGGACTCAGGAGCGGGGCCTCGGCACCAGCACGGCACGGCCCCACACAACACATCGAGACTCCGACTCCAGACCAGCCGGCTTCTGAGTCGGCGCGGACCCGTACATCGGAACCGGAACCCGACACCACAGCAAGGAGATCCCGAAGACGGAGCCGTACCCCGGAGCGGAATCGGGATTTCAACTTTGACCGTCTACAGCGGGAAAGGAGTAGGGACCGCCCTCGGCGTCTGAGTCGAACACCTGGTGCAGATTATCGGGATTACCGCGGCAGAGACCGCACTCCCGAACGATTCTACCCTCGACGCTACAGAAGCCGTTCCCCGGATCCCCGTCAACACGCACGTCGTACCTCGGATGTATCCAGGGACCGCACGGATTACGATGAAGGAAGATCAACAGACCATCATCGTCGTTCCTCGTCAAGGACCAGAGAGGACCAGGAGCCCCGCAAGCCTGCTCGCCAGGACTCTCGGGTACAGTCAAAATCTAAACCGGTATCCAGGGACGAACACGGACTTAAGGATCGGCCCTCCGGATCCGTATACGGACCTAAAGATCAATCTCTATCCTCTAAAGTGCCTTTGAAGTCAGCCTGGTTAAGGAACACAGTCACCTTCCGGCAGCACAGCTTCCTGCGGTTGCGGTTATTTCATCGCCGGAGGCCCGTGATGTGGGACGATCTCATTCTTCCGGCAACACAGATTCAAGCTCGGAGGGCGAAGATCACCTACGACGCTCTGCCTCAACAGCATCCTCTTCTCGTACAGATCCACCTTCCGGCCGAGGAGAAGGACAAGGATAAGCTACCGTTTAAGGCCAGGATGATGGCAGTATATGCGCTAGTCCCAGACCGGTTGATGGTGAAGAGAAGCAGTCTGATGATCCTCATCCTCTGCTCATCACCAGACCCAAGCCATCACTCCTAGTTCGTCCGGGACATGTGCAGACCTTAGTGGGTTCCGTGCAAATTTTATTGAACAAGGGCGCCGTCCGAGAGTTACCCGTGGAAGAAGAAAGTGCGGGGTTTTACAGTCCTGTCTTCCTCGTTCCCAAGAAAGGTACAGACCAACTCCGCATGACCATAGACCTGCGGCGACTCAACGACACTCCAGGGTGCACTCCAGGGATTCTGCCATTCGGCATGGAATAGACTATGGGTCCGTTTTTCGGCCACCAGTTGTCGTAAAACTTTCAACCCAAATCACTTAAATGTATACATTTTCTGAAAGAGCATGATGAAACTATTATTTTAAGATATAGCACTGCTATGTTATAGAAAAATTCAAATTGAACATTCTCCTCCATGCTTGCTTCATTTTTCCTAGAAAACCACTTAAAATGTCGAAAAATGGTCAAATTCGGTTCAATTTCCAGAAAAATCTGTAAGAGCGATTTCAATTAAACTTCTTACTCACGTTCCCTGATCCGGTCTCAACTTAAGAAGGCAAACAAAAGTGGGTGTCAGCCTGCCCGTTTTTTGTCAGATTTTCTTCCCGTAAATGAGTCCCGATTTTTAGGCACACACAAGCGGCGTAACTGAGGCAAGACAAAATTTACTCCATGATCCCGATCAGCGTGTAGACGAAGCCAGCCCTAGATCTGTACGTACTTCTTTGCAGCGTTGATAATGCTGAGTAGGTTGATATTATAGATATAAGCTATTAAGAAGACAAAAGGTATTATGATGTAGCAGAGCAAGGGCAGTCTATCGTATTATGAAATTAGACCGGGGCCATTACTACGAAACTGTGGAGGGCCACCCTAGCACCACCTCCACATTTCAAGATGACATCAGTCCCATCGTTACGGTCCCGTCTACAACCGGAGGACTGGATAGCTTCCATCGACCTCCAGGACGCCTATCTTCACGTTCCCATACATCAGCAGCATCGTCGGTATCTCCGATTCATCTTCACCGGGAGATGATTCGAGTGGCAGGTTCTACCATTCGGCATCTCAATCGCTCCCTGGTGCTTCACAAGAATCACATCGCCAGTCATGGCGTTCTTTCATCTGAGGGGTATAAACATAGAGGCCTGTATCGACGACATCCTTGTTTGGGGGTCAAAGAAGTCGGTACTCAAGTCCCAGATACAGTTCGTCATCCAAGTTCTCAAGTATCTCAGATTCATACCACATCCAACGAAGTCGGAACTCGAGCCCGCTCAGAGACGACAATACATCGGGGCAGTATTCGACACACAGAAACGGATAGTCCTGCCCCCAGAAGATCGTTGGACGAAAATTCAGCTCATCATCCAAAGATTTTTATCATCCCAGTCACAGCCCTTACGTCTTTGGCAAAGCCTGATGGGATTATTACCATCCAATCAAAACCTGACGCAGCACGGACGACTTCAGTTACGACCACTACAGTTCCATTTGCAACCGTACCTGCGAGCTTCAGCCATCAATCCTCAGGTCCCGGTTCCTCAGCATCTTCATCAGTTCCTGGGATGGTGGCAGTCCAGGGGAAACGTGATGTCCGGGAGTCCACTTCGTTGGACACAGCTGGACATGAACCTCTTTTCCGACGCATCACTGACAGACTGGGGAGCTCACCTGGGAGACTTAAAGATATCCGGCAGGTGGTCTCCACAACAGAAAACACAGCACATCAATGTACTGGAAATGTCGGCAGTGAACATGGCAGTCGCCCACTGGGATTCTCAGCTGTTCGGCAAGTCACTCCTGGTCGCCACAGACAACACGACAGTAGTGAGCTACATCAACAAGTTGAGGGGGATGAAGTCCCGGTTGTTGTTCCAGGAGACGTGGACACTCTTCACCTGGGCACAGACTCATCAATGCCAGATCCGAGCACGGGATGTACCCGGACACTTGAACGTCGTTGCAGACAGTCTTTCACGACCGGACAAAGTCTTACAGACGGAGTGGCATCTCCATACAGAGGCTTTCCGTCAGGTGGCATCGATCTGGGAACAGCCCCTAGTAGACGTATTTGCAACAAGGGACACCGCTCAGCTACCGATCTTCGTCAGCCCGATTCTCGACCCACAAGCCTGGGCAGTCGACGCGATGTCTATCAGCTGGGACAACCTGATCGCCTACACATTTCCACCGATAGCTCTTATACAGGCAGATTACAGAGCACAACTGCCTTATCCTGCTCGTAGTGCCGTGGTGGCCGCATCGCCCGTGGTTCCCGTCATTAGTCCGACTTCTGACCGACATGCCTCGTCAGCTGCCCCCATGGCACCGGCTACTAGACCAGCGACACGGCATACTGCACCACGATCCACAGTGGCTCAACCTTCACGTCTGCAGACTATCAGGGACTCCCTCGCAGACCAAGGCTTTTCAAGACCTGTTACAGAGGCGATGGCGACAGCAAACAGATCATCCACCTCTCAACTGTACCAGTCCAAGTGGTCTTACTTCTGTACTTGGTGTGGGACCAGAGACATCGATCCCAACACTGCCTCTGTTCCAATAATAGCTGATTTCCTGTTACATCTACATCAAAATAAGGAATTCAAGCCAAGCACCATAGAGGTATACCGTTCAGCACTATCCAGAGTCCTAAAGTTGACCGCAGGAATCGACATCGGACAGGATTCTAACATCTCGGCTCTTCTCCAGTCTTTCGCCTTACAATCTCGCCGGACACGACAATTACTACCAAAATGGGACCTAGGAGTGGTGCTGAGTGCATTTCTACGCCCACCATATGAACCGTTACAATCGGCCACAATCAAGGCCCTGTCCTACAAGACAGCCTTCCTAGCAGCGTTCGCTCTAGCCACTAGAGTATCGGAGCTTCACGCATTGGAGCGCAGTTCCCTGGCATGGACCGCAGATTGGAAAACCATATCTTTTCGCCCGATCCCGGAATTCATCGCCAAGAATGAATCCACACGTCAGGGACCATGCGCCCAGAGACTATACCAGATCACAGCACTTACAGACTTCGTGGGTCCGCTGGAAGATGACAGACTCTTATTTACAGAGGACAGACCCGACTAGAGGCTCCAGACGTCTCCTCTTTTTATCTCTACAGACGGGAGCATCTGCAGACATTACTAAGAACACGATAGCAGCCTGGCTGAGGAAGACGATACACTGGACCTAACAACTCGCCATCGATGCTCCTCCCCTTTTGTCAAAGACATCATCTCACGAGATTAGAGCTATTGCGACGTCCTGGCCGCTTTGGAAAAACTTGTCACTGGACGATATCGTCTACGCCTGTGCCTGGACAGTCAACTCAACTTTAGCTGACTTCTATCTTAGAGACATGTCTGTACAAACAGATAGGGTGGCTACGTTGGGCCTGTTAGTTGCAGTCTAGGTGTATAGTCCACTAGTTCTATCAAGAAAAATGAGGGGGGGGGGGCGCCGCTCAAGCAAGCAAGATCCCGACAATTCGGTAAGTATAGAAGCAGACCATGTCGGAGACGAAGGAACTTCAAGGCATCACGATGGCATCTGATTATCTGGCTTAAGTATACGAGCAAATGGTCGGTGCAATATCCACCTCTCGCCGTATTACTTGTAATTCCTTGAACTCCCTACGCCTCTATACGACACGGGAATTATCAGGATATTACTAGGCATATCAGACTTAGAAAATCAAAACAAGGCGTGCTCCGCTCAACCCAAAGACAAGACGCAAGACCGGTTACCCAACCTCCTCTGTTGGGAGTCTGGCATACATTGATAGCAGCTGAACATTTGAGCAATAAATATGAAACATTTAAAAACAATGTTGGTACTTATTATCAAATCAAACCTGCTATCAATCTTGATTTGCCCAACCCATCCTCCCCACTTTGCTACGGCCTTGACTCAAAACACTTCTTGCACAGTATGGAAAAAAGAGGAAGGGCATGCGCGGAGAGCACGCCACCTAGCGGATGATCGACGAGACGATCAAGGGAGATAATTTCTTTGCAGGAGACCTCCAAATGGAGGGAATATGGCATACATTGATAGCAGGTTTGATTTGATAATAAATACAAACATTGTTTTTAAGTGTTTCATATTTCTAAGCGCGGACATCGTGGCTGTCTCACGCGTCCACTCTTTAATACTTAAGCTTCATTTAATTCCGCGTTAACCGGTAATTCATATTCTGTAAATTCGTATGTTGATCTTAGATTTTCTACTACAAACTATTTATTTAGTTTCCTTTAAGAAGTGCATTCAGCAATATAATGACAAGACCACCCAAAGACTCCGTCTTAGGGTGAATGGTCACAGGAAATCCGTTAGGAAATAGCAATTGCTTATAGGTAAGCATTTTTCTGGACCCGACCATGGCTGGGATAACTTTAGTGTTCAGATAATAAACGTCGTCTACCCATCTACCAAGGATTCCCCCTTTGGATTTGAGAGAAAATTCCGAGAGTGGGAACTATTGTTGATGCTAGAACTTAGGTAAGTGTTTCCGTATGGTTTAAATCATATTGCCAAAGGGTTCGGCAATGTTACAAACCGCCATTCAAATATATCCAGTGTTATCCAGCTATTTAAACCTCATCAACGGAGACCTCGCAGCCGTGGTTGGAGAAAGTTTAATAGTGCGTTGATTTACGATCATATCACTTTAAATTACTCAGTAACTAATACAAATACGAATAGTATACACATCTTACGTACATTCCTGTATGCGTTCACTCTGAAAGCTTTTTATCTTATAACCCGAGATATACAACGATTTGTGTCTTCGGGAAATGTAATACCACACACAATCACAAAAGTGTGTCAAGATATAGCGTATTTTCGATTGTATCGTCCAGTGAGCATAATCGAAACATTCCAAGTTCGGCCTTATTTGAAACTCAACTGCTTAGATAAAAGACTGGACATATTTAATCTACCACGAATCCTGAATGATCCAGAGGTACGCAACGCTGTACCAAACTATTTTAAGTTCACAGAACCCCCTTGCATTTCATATAAGTACACTAAATCTTTAGCCACCAAAATATTCAATTACTCTAATGCTGTCAAGGAGTTTGACTGGACTGGAACACATCGAGAGGATACATTTGTGATTGTGAATCGTTGAACTTTATCTATACACCTTGCAAACATATTGTAACTGGTAAACTTGATATAGTGAGTGATAAGAACCTAGGAACACTCCTGATGAATTGTCCTAAATATAGAGAGCCGATAAGAATAAATCTGACGGTCGACCAGAAGAGAGTCCTGACTGCATTGGAACAGTACGTTATTGATTGGTCTAAGCGAGAAAATGGTGAACCTACAGTACTCGCTGATTGGCCGAACCTCACCAAGAGCAAGGTCGTTGAAACAATCTGCCATATTGGCAGAAGTACCCTTCGCCAAGTAAAACAAGTACTGGGAATCCTAGATTCGCACAGGAGGTTCTAGCAAATCTCCAGAGTAAATTCCTCATAGTCCCAGCAGACAAAGCTCCAAATAAAATAATATTCATACGTGAATATTACTATTACCAGATGCCGGTTAAGGAATTGAGTGTAAGCATTTTAAGTTTTTCAATATCCACATGCATTCACCGCCAGAGTTTTTAGAAATAGTGGCGCAATACCGTTCCCAAAATGCTTTTACCTCCTGAAGGGTTGAACAGGGTTGAAAGAAGCTGGGTGGTGCGGCTTCTAGAACCAGCTATGAATCTAGCTTTGTATGGTGATTTATGCATTTTGAGAGTCCAGTATACTTTCGGTATGTCGTTATGATTGGTTGGAAGACAAAAACTCTTTCCTTGAGAAACGTTTTGTGATTGTTAAATAAATCTTCCAGAGTAAATGCAGTTTGAGAGTAAGTAGACGTATTTGATGATGATATGTTTACAATCAATTCTTTAACTAGCACCTGGTGATAGTAATATTTACATATGAATATTATATTATTTGGAGCTTTGTCTGCTGGGACTATGACGAATTTACTCAGTACTTGTTTTGCTTGGGGAAGGGTACTTCTGTCAATATGGCGGATTGTTTCAACGACCTTGCTCTTGATGAGGTTCAGCCAATCAGCGAGTACTGTAGGTTCAACTTTTTCTCGCTTAGACCAATCGCTAACGTACTGTTTCAATGCAGACAGGACTGTCTTCTGGTCGGCCTTCAGATTTATTCTTCTCGGCTCTCTATATTTGGGTCCCTTCATCAGGAGTAATCTTAGGCCCTTATCACGCACTACATAAAGGTCACCAGTGACAATATGTTTGCATGGTGTATAGATAAATTTCGACGATTCACAATCACAACTATGGCCTCCCGACGTGTAAAAGTTCCAGTCAAACTCCTTCACAGCATTAGAGTAATTGAATATTTTGGTGGCTATAGAGTTAGTATAGTCATATGAAATGCAAGGAGGTTCTGTGAACTTAAAATAGTTTGGTACAGCGTTGCGTACCTCTGGATCATTCAGGATTCGAGGTAAATTAATAATGTCCAGTCCTTTATCTAAGTAGTTGAATTTCAAGAAAAGCCGATCTGTTTCGATTATGTTCACTGGACGATACAACCGAAAATACGCTATATCTTGACATAAGTAGTATAGATAAACCCGATTCTACCTCCGTTAAGGGCAGATAACTCTGTTTGAACAATTTTTCCGAAGATAGCCGCCAGAGGGCGCCACCAGACTTGTGACCAAAAAATACCTCCGAATACAGGAGAGTTCCAATTTTTGCAGGTCAAAAATAGTTCTTTGACCTTTGTATTCATCCGCGGTGATGCGGTCTGTCTCCGCGGACAGAAACTAGTCCCATGGGTTGATTTCCAATGTTAATGTATACGGGGAATACCTAAATAGACGTTTTGTGACCTAGGTGGGTCCCTAGTGGACCGATTGGGTCGAGTGAGGTATCAAAGTGAAGCATTCGTCAAGGGGCATCTGATGGGCTGGGTGTGGGGTTGAAATATCGGCATTCTGCGCATGCGCGGTGGCCAAAGGGTATGACATAGACGTTTTGGAGCTAGGGGAGCCACTAATGGTCCAATGGGGTCATATGAGGTATCAATGTGAAGCATTCGTGAAGGGGCATCTGACTGGACTAGCGGCTCGGCCGTTGTCACCATTCTGCGCATGCGCAGACAGGGAATTGTGGGAAAAGGGTATGGAAATAGACGTTTTGGGATCTAGGGGAGCCCCTAATGAGCCGATGGAGTCGTATGAGGTATCAATGTGAAGCCTATGTGAGGGGGCATCTGACTGGACTAGTGGCTCGAGCGTTGTCACCATTCTACGCATGCGCAGACAGGGAATTGTGGGAAAAGGGTATGGAAATAGACGTTTTGGGATCTAGGGGAGCCCCTAATGGGCCGATGGAGTTGTATGAGGTATCAATGTGAAGCCTATGTGAAGGGGCATCCAGTCATGGGTGGGTGCATGTAAAACTTTCTCCAGAAAAAAAAGCGGAACACGGACTTTACTCCTAAAATAGGGGAAAACACCTATCAACCCTAGCCAAAAGGGCTAATATTGGTCCCCGGGCTTAACGGGGCTTGCCTATCAATAGAGTTATCTCCCCCTAGTTCCAGGGTGGGTGTATGTAAAAATTTTCCTGAAAAAATACGGAGCACGGACTTTATCCTAAATTACGGGAAAATGCCTATATGGGGTATGGGGGGTATAGGACCATCCTGGGAAACCTACTTCTCGACATTTGCGGTATAGGTTGTGGGGTCTCGTTTTCTTAGTCTCGTCAAGACAAACATGATAGGAAGTGTCGCGGAGCGAATCGTTGAAATTTTTGGAAAAAGTTCAGGGAGACCCATATAGTCCCATACTAGGGGTATAGGACCAATGTTTGTCCCACTGGGAAACCTACTTCTAGACATTTGCGGTATGGTTGTTTGGATTTGTTTTCTTAGTCTCGTCAAGACAAACATGATAGGAAGTGTCCCGGCACGAAACGGTGAAATTTTTGAAAAAAGTTCGAGGTCTGTATATAGCCCCATATAGACCCATATACGGGTTATGGGGGTATAGGTCCAATGTTTGTCCCACTGGGAAACCTACTTCTATACATTTGCGGTATGGTTGTTTGGATTTGTTTTCTTAGTCTCGTCAAGACAAACATGATAGGAAGTGTCCCGGCACGAAACGGTGAAATTTTTGAAAAAAGTTCGAGGTCTGTCTATAGCCCCATATAGACCCATATACTGGGGTATAAGCCCAATGTATGTATAAATCCATACTGGGTGGACGTTTTGGGGTCTAGGTGAGTCCCTAATGATCCTATGGTGTCGTATGAGGTCTTATTTTGAAGCTGTCGTGGAGGAGCATCCAACTGGACTAATAGTTCGTCCGTGTTCAATAGTCTGCGCATGCGCAGTCTGGCCCGTAGTATAGAAAGCAGGCATTTTGGGGGGTATGTGGGTGTGTGTTTGGGGTAGAGATGCACCGCTATGGGTCCGAATGGGTCGTGGAAGGTGTCAAAGTGAAGCTTGTGTGGGGTAGAGTCAGAATGGCGTGGTTTTAAATGCAAGTCGCGTCAATCTGCGCATGCGCAGTTGGTTGTAGTAAGTAAAGTGGACATTTTGGGGCAGTGAAGGAAGGTATTTGGTGTAGAGAGGGACCATCCTTGGTCCGAATGCGTCGTGTGAGGTGTCATTTTGTAGCTCTTGGGGTGTAGACCCTGATTTGAGGGATGTTCACGTCATTGGTGACGTCATCAGTACGCGTAGTAGCCAAAGTGGACATTTTGGGGCAGTGAAAGGAAGGTATTTGGTGTAGAGAGGGACCATCCTTGGTCCGAATGCGTCGTATGAGGTGTCATATTGTAGCAACGCCCGCCAACGCCAAGCTTAACGCTTCAACGCCCTGGTGAAATAGCTCAGAAGTTCTGATTTTCTAGATATTTCATGGAATTGTCACTAATTCTTCGAAATGCAGTGACGCCCGTCAACGCTCGTAGTTACGCCTTAACGCTCTTACATAACGCCTTGACGCCATGATATAGACCGGAGAGAGAACAACAACAACAACAAGGATGACACATGAGAGAACAACAACAACAAGAAGTTTTTCATATAGTTTATTTTCCCCAATGTTACATCATACCCACGCTGGGGGAGCCGCGTTGGGTATGTTTACAACTCAAAAAGACTCTTGCCCAATCAGAGGCCACCATTTGCATCTGCCATATTCGTTCCTGTCCGTTAGATGTATTCTTGTCCAATCAGAAGTCGCCATTTCAGAAAGTTCCATCTTCGGCCATCTTCGCTCTGAACCGTTTATTCTAATCATCGTCGGACAGGCCTGGATATTCTTCGGGCAGCATGTCCTGAAACAGTTGTTTGCGCATTCTGATCGCATTTTCCAGGGCCTCGGTGGGTGGTAGCCCCATAGCTCTTTCCGGGGGCGACGCTTGGTCTTCATGATGGACCTGTGCGTGGGGTCGCCTTTCATGTCGCTGTGCAAGGTACTGTTCATAGATCGCCGGCTGTGCTTCTCCGATGCGGGGGCGGTACGTCTGTTACCATCTCCGGTCCGATCGCTGCGCAGCGTAAGTATTGATAGCTGCTGTCACAATACGATCCCAGAAGGTAGGTTCTTGCCTCTCCGCATCACTAGATAGACTCTCGGCAATCTCTGTTTCGGTATCAGTCGGTACACTCTCAGCAGTCTCTGTATCAGCATTCGCCTCAACGGACTCCTCAGAGTCTTCAATCCCATGTATAGTTTTCTGGTGTCGCATCATATCGTAATGTCCGGTGAACGTGCGTTCGCACTCAGAGCAAGTATAAGTCATGTTGACGGTTGAACGTCGACTGTGCGTGTTTTTGGAAATACGCTCGTTTTTATAGACAGTAACGCCCGTCAACGCTTAGCTTAACGCTTCAACGCCCTGGTGAATTAGCTCAGAAGCTCTGATTTCCATGGAATTGACACCAATTCATCGAAATGCAGCGACGCCCGTCAAAGCCCGTCGTTACGCCTTAACGCTCGGCCCAACGCCTTAACACACTTTCTTAACGCTTTAACGTCGTTTAATGATGCGTTCGAACAAAGGTTTCTTGTGCTATTGTTTCCGACATACGCCGTGCGCTTCCGGAAGGGTCCCGGACAGGAACGGAATATGACAGATGGCAAATGGTGGCCTCTGATTGGGCAAAGAGTCTTTTTGAAGAAACATACCCAACGCGCTCCCCAGCGTGGGTGGCGCGATGTGCAATATTGGGGAAAATAAACCAGATATGAAAACTTCTTGTTGTTGTTCTCTCATGTGTCATCCTTGTTGTTGTTGTTGTTCTCTCTCCGGTCTATATCATGGCGTCAAGGCGTTATGTTAGAGCGTTAAGGCGTAACTACAAGCGTTGACGGGCGTCACTGCATTTCGAAGAATTAAATCGGGATGGAGGGGTGGCAGGCCGTACGGGTCAAAGTATTCGCCCTGCTGTTCTGTCAAGTACACGCCCACCCAATGTTCACCGGGCCGATCCATCGGGTCCGTGTTGAGAACGTATGCAGCAGGATACATACGGTCTAATGGGAACACATCTCGGGCGAACACCCTTGAAACACCATACGTGTCTCTGGGTCATTCTCCAGCACGGTGGTTATCTGGTCTGTATCCATGTTAGGTGGAGAAGTCACACAGGACGTTGCGCGCTTTGTCCACTTGAATGATGTTGTCAAACTCGGCGTAGCAGATCACATTGACGGTGGTCCCCAGGGCTCGTGCAAAGTGGATTTCCAACCGTAAATTACCTTGCTTGGCCAGGGCCAGCTGATGGTCGTTCTCTAAGGTGGGGGTCAGATCGAAACAGAACAACGTGTATCCGTTCCCGTAGTCCTCCCGACTGATGAAATTCTCTTCGTCCTGGTTGATTTGACCGGTGGCTGTAAACAGGCTCTGATAGGCTCGAATGAAATTCGCGCGCCCAAAGTTCGGGGTTAAGGCCGTGGCTGGCACCTGTTGTCCATCCACATGCAGGGCCACAAAATTGATGCCGAAATGTTTAAAGTCAAACGGATTCTCTGGGTAGGCTCCACTGAAACTGGTGTTTTCCACACAGGCCAGGATCAATCGCTTGGGTAGTTCCCCCAGGAACAGGTTTTCTTTGTTGGCGCTCATATTTCCAGCAGACACAGAGAACACTTTGGTTAGTACACGTCGGATAGGGTACTGGGCTGGTTTTGTTTCCAAGGCTTTCATGTGTCCCAATTGAACGGCTGGATTCGGTTTCACTTTTCGGACATACAGGACTGCGTCTCCGATGACAATCTTATAGTCAGCTGCATGCCCGTCTACGTTAGTGGCCATCACGGCGAAGGTTGGAGGCGCCCGTATCAGTCGGATTTTGATGGGGATCTTGTTCAAGAGGTATCGGTCTTGCATGAACATGTCTGCGTGCAGTCGACCCATGAGATCCACCGCGACGCCGTTCGCGGTCAAAGCCTTCCGTTTGCTATATCCCGTAATGTCGTTCTCTGCGCCCATGTGCTCGGCTTTGTCCTGGTAGAATAAAGCGGCTGTCAGTTGAGATTTTTTAGCCTCTCGCCCACGCGACAACAGCGTCTCGATGTAGGCTCGATAGGGGTACGTGTTGGTCGAGTCACTGATGAGTTTGTCGCTGAGAAATATATCCACCTGTTGAAACATCGAGTGCAGCCAGATTCGTCGGGCCCACCGTTGCTTGGTCCACGATTCTGGAGCCATCTCCATTGACGATCTTGGCTTTCACATACAAGTATGTATGGGCTAAATCCACATAGGTCGTATCCGCATTACTGATGGTGAACTCGATGGGCCCTGTTGCGTTGATGCTGGACAGCGGGAGATGCTCCACCCATAATCCTTGTTCGGCACTGGTCTGTGTGGGCGGCACGGTCCACAAATCAAATTCACTGTTGGTGGAGGGGCAGGACTCTCCGTGGATCAAGGACATGTTTTAAGAAAAGATATCCTGGGTCTTCGATGTGCGTCGTCGCTGGGTCGGTCGTCGACTGGTGCGTGGTCTCGGTGGGGCAGCTCTTTTATTCCCTACGGTGCGTTGTGCTTTGGCCACCAAGACTCCTCCCGCTTCTTTGGCCCGCCGCTTCAAGGCTTCTTTGGGTGCCGTACCCCCCAAGACATCACCGGCCACTTGCAGTCCACTGCGTACCGCTTATTTGCCGATTGCTTTCACCCCACGCGTCACCAAGGGCAGGAACGTTTTGACGATGCTCCCGAGTATGTTCCCCAGTCCATGTCCACGTTGCATGCGTGCACCACTAAAAACCGGAAAGCCACCCCCGGCCTGTTGGGCATAATAGTTCATATAGCTGCGTGCATCGCACTCGTAAGGCACCTTCATTATACAAAGTGGGGAGCACGTGCTTGTCGAAAATGAAGTGTCAGCACCATTTTCCCGCGTTCGAATGCCAACGGTCGTCCCGTGTCATCGCTTATATCCACCGTGATAGTGTTGATGTCGGTTTGTCGTACGGGTAGGTAGAGCATGTGGGTGAAACTGTGGGTGATTTGATCTCCATACGCCTTTTTAATGGGGACCACCCGTAACAGAGGTGTGTTGATATCGCCCACGATGTGGTTGTCCACCACGTCCGAGTAGACGTAGAGTCCGTACATACCCGACTTCATATCCATCGGGATCTCGCCTTGGTGGGCGGTGGGAACAGCGAACGTCTGTAGATCGAAGCCCAGCATTTGCTGTAGGATAGGACTCAGTACGACACTCGCGTTGGCGGTGACGATAAGCTGTGCCTTGTCGTTGTGTGCGTTGTAATCGAAGTTCACGTGATTCTTGAAGGGATAGGCTTTGATGGGTTTTGAAGTATTCGTGACCTCCCGTAGAGCCTTTTAATGCAACAGTCTTGACAGCCCACCCATGAACTCCTTGGGAGTATCGTATTGACCTTCGGGGAGGGTGAGTCGGGTGTCTTTTCCTTCGTAGGTCACGTCATACCACACTTCATTGGCTCGCACGTTGTACCACGAGTAAGGGTATTGGATATCCACGAGGCCACATTCCCATCGTCCAGGTAAATGCAACGGTTGCGGTAACTGGGTCACGTACTTCGGCCACGGTGTTGTCAGGAAACACATCCAGCTAGAACCTGTTACTGGGTAGGGTGAGGTAAACATAAGTGACTGCGTCCTGCTGCTGCTGTTGGTTTTAATAGGTGTTCCAGGCCTGGGCGGTGCTGTGTCCGGTGTCGCGTGTTCGTCGCGTTGGACTTGCTACGTGTCACGGCTCTGGAGATGTGTGTCCCTTGACGGTGGTTTTTTTGGGAAGAAGTTCTTGGAAGGTGCCCGTTGTGGTGTGGAGTTTTGGGGTGACTCCATTCGGATTCCAAGATGAAGGTAAAAATACCTCGAAGATTGTGCTGGGTTCGCCGCATAAAGGCCCAGCGGTGGGGGTTCCCCACCAATTCCTGTGGTACATGCATGTCTTTCAAGCCTTGAGCGAAGACCTCCCATCCTCGAGGATCCGTGTGCGATCTGCGCTTACGCATCAGGTCATTCACTAAATCCGTCATGTGGGTGCCGGGGACCACCTGATTCTGTACCAGTAGTTCGCCTTTATCATTCCAAGTCATGTTAGGATTCTGTCATCCTGTTGTAATACCAGGCCAGCTTGTTTCTTGAACGATGGTAGGTACACTCTTCTCTCAGCACTTCGTCTTCCCACCCCACTGTGGGGTACACCCCCTGGTAATGGCGGCTGTTGGAGCGGTGCTGCGTGTCGGCGTGTGTCACGGTGGTGGTGGTGGTGGTGGTGGTGGGGTAGAGAGGGTTTTGTATTGGTCCATGTACGTCATGTACCGTTGAAGCGTCTCATTGTACCGTTGTACTTTCTCACTGTCGCTTAACCCCGGTCTCTGTAAGATCTGTTGCATCTCTCCATCGAGGGTGTTTATGATCTTCACCGTAGGTGGGACAGGGTAGGGCGATTGGAGGTTTTGAAGTAACCGTGGTTCGACGAGGACCATTTTTTTCGTGTGGTTCATTGTCGGCCGAAGAGTCCACCCAATACTGGACCCAACACGGAAGCGGCCAACGGTGCTAAGATGGCCCCGAGAAAGCCGGCTTTCTGTAACACCTTTTTCTTTTGTGTTTGTGGCACCCGCTTCTGGACTAAGGTTCGGAGACCTGTTTTAATGCTTGGCCAACTTGGTCTTCTGAGCCGGAGTCAGTGGTACGTTGCCTTTTAACAGGTTGTACCCGATCTCGCACAGATAGCGTACACGGTCAGGGTCCGCACCGCGTACAATGGTTCGGACTAACTCGGGTGGGGCCGTCTTCAATACACGGAGCGTGGGAGCGTGCTTCCGTACTCGCGCAGACATCATGTACAACTAATGCTAGAACCCACAACTCTGCTCTTTTTA
>JAVTVY010009561.1:0-47729 GCA_036873755.1 Hanleya hanleyi
TCAAGACTGGTTAAAAACTCAAGACACCTATAGCTTACATCGAGCTGCCCGACGCCATTTTCGCCGTAACCGGGTGATCGTCGGCGGTATAGACGCGCAATGGCAGGCGGATTTAGTGGACATGAGTCGATTTGCACCTGACAATGATGGACAACGATACATATTGACCTGTATCGATATTCTATCCAAGTATGCCTGGGTACTCTCCGTTCGTACCAAAACAGGAGAGAATCTCATAGCCGCATTTCAGCAGATTTTCAAGACGGGGCGCCAACCTCTTTATTTACAAACCGATGAAGGCACAGAATTTCTCAACCGACCCTTTCAAGCCTTTCTTAAGAAACAGAAGGTATTTTTCTTTCATACGTACAACGAGACGAAAGCTTCGGTAGTGGAACGCTTTAATCGTACCTTCAAAGGACGCATGTACAAGTATTTTACTGCCCAAAACACTCGACGCTACATCGATGTACTCCCTCAACTGGTCCAAGGCTACAATCGCGCCTATCATCGCAGTATCCAGCGAGCGCCCCGTGAGGTGACAGAACGCAACGAACATCAAGTGCGTGCTACGCTGTACTCAGACAGTCCACCCCTGACGGCACCCCGGTACAAACGTGGAGATGTAGTGCGGATCAGTAAAGTGAAAGGCCAATTTGAGAAAAGTTACTTGCCCAACTGGAGTGACGAACACTTTGTCATCGTTCGCCATAAACCTCGACAGCCCCACGTCTATCAACTGGAAGATCTACAAGGCGAGCGATTGCAAGGCACGTTTTACGAGGCAGAATTACAACCCATAGTGAAAACATCGAAAGACTACTACACGGTGGAAAAAATTTTGAAAACGGAGCGTCGACGGGGGATTCCCTATCATTTCGTCAAATGGCAAGGCTGGCCTCGTTCCTTTAATTCCTGGGTGTCCGGCCGTGACATGAAACGTCTATAAAGGCTAACGCCTATCACCACCCGCCTTCAGTATAGGATTTGTACCATGGATAGTACACGTCTACCCTTATTGTTACGATCTCCAAAAGCACAAGTCGGTACTGTGTTGTGTCTAGTAGTGGTTCTGGGTACGTTATTTACCGGTGTGTTCTACGATTTGTCGTACGTGATATCCTGTTTCAACACCCTGCGTTCTCCATCATCCACCACCACGACCACACTGCCTACACCAGCCAAGACGTCAAGGGTTCGCCACGTATCAACCCAGACACCTACGTTTCCAGCCCAGACGTCGTCTACTCCAGCCACCACTAAGTTACCCTTTACCCGCTACATCCAGCCATCCACGACGACCACCACTCCACGTGATCTTCCGTTATCCCTGAGAAGCGATCCTTCCGCCTCATCACCACCACCACCCTCTAGTACCACGACACAGCTAAAAATATTTGCAGTGGATCCCCGTGAATCACCACGTTTACCCCGACAACGGTACTCCTTCGAGTACGATCCCCGGCGGTATCCACGACAACTGGGGTGGGCTTCTAAACGTCGAGTGCAAATCACCCAATAAAAAAAAGATGGATCCTCGATGGCAGCATCCATTCACGTGCCTCATCGCTGGACCGACAGGGTCGGGAAAAACACACTTTGTTCAACGTCTCATCCAACATGGGTCAGCCCTGATTTCACCCCCTCTAGCTCACATCCTGTGGTGTTATGGCGCTTGGCAGCCCGCGTACGAGGCACTGGCCCGTGTGCCAGGACTCACCTTAGTGGAAGGCTTACCCCCTGAAGATACACCCCAAGACACTTTGGTGGTGGTGGACGATCTCATGACGGAAACGGATAGTCGAATCACCCGTCTCTTTACCAAAGGCAGCCATCATCGTCGATTGAGCATCATCTACATCGTACAGAATCTCTTCAGTAAGAACAAAGAACACCGGAACATTAGTTTGAATGCTCAGTATGTGGTGTTATTCAAAAACCCCAGAGACGCTTCCCAAATTACCCACCTGGCTCAACAGATGTATCCTAAAAACACGGCCTTTGTGCGAGAAGCCTTTGAAGATGCGACCCAACCTGCTCACGGGTATCTACTCATCGACTTGAAACAAGACACGCCCTCCACCCTGCGATTGCGTACCCTGATTTTTCCCGGCGAGATACAGACGGTGTACACACCCAAATGAGTCAAGAAGATAAAAGAAGAAGACAAGGCACTCTAGCCCTCATTCTTCATCATGTCTGCACGCGTACGCAAGCACGCAGCGACCTTGCGGGTATTACGCAGCGCGCCCCCGGAAGTGGGCCGGGCCCTGGTGCGCGGCGCGGATGCCGACTTGGTACGGTGTTTGTGTGAAGTAGCCCATAATGTATTAAAAGGCAATGTTCCACTCAGTCCTCTGCAGAAAGGAAAATTGCAACGGCACAAGGCGGGTCTCCGAACGTTGGTCAAGAAAACGGGCAGTGTCAAGAAAAAGAAACAGGTGTTACAGCGAGGTGGATTTCTCGGCGCACTCCTCGCTCCCTTAGCCGCTACTGTACTGGGACCGTTACTCGGTTCCATCTTGGGACGCTAAAAACATGGACCATACGAAAAAAATGATGCTGGTCGAACCTCGACTGTTACAGAGTTTGCAATCTCCCTATCCCGTCCCGGCCACAGTGCAGCAACTCCAGTCTCTGGATGAGGAGATGAATAGTATACTGCAACGTCGACTGCCCGATCACGAGAAAATTCAACTCTACCATCATACGCTGAACCAGTACCAGACGTTTATGGATCAATATAGAGGGAGTAGTACTAGTACGCCACCACCACTACCCACCACCACCACGCCCACCCCACCGACCTCTCCATCACTACAACCCTCACCTGAGCTGGAAGCGGAAGTGTTGACCAGTGTGCCTAAAGCCTACAAGACCAAGGCGCGTTTATTGTTGGACCGGGTGAAACAGCATGCCGATATGAGTTGGAATGCGGAAGGAAAATTGCTGATTCGCAACAAAGTGGTGCCGGGGTCTCATATGACCGATTTGATCAACGATATGGTCCGTTCTCGCAAACACTCTAATCCTCCGGGCTGGGAAGTCTTTGCTCAGGGATTAAAAGACACACACATCCCTCAAGAATTGGTAGGAAATCCTAACCGTTGGGCCTTTATGCAGCAATCGAACACCCGACACCCACCACCACCACCACATCCCTCTGCCTCTTGGACCCCCATGTCACCGCCCAAAACACCACAACAACGACGAGGACGACGGGGCCGACCCTCACGATCTAAGTCACCGCGACGATCACAACGCCCCGGTAAGGCGCCCAAGGCCTGGGAATCCTACGACTAACTTCTATAAAAACCCGGTGCAGAAGCCAAAACAACTCAGTCGTCATGTTTTACCTGACGTTGCCCAGTAATAGTTCACTCGACGTGTTTCCTGACAACACCTTGACCAAGTATGTCACTCAATTACCTCAACCGTTACATTTACCGGGACGATGGGAATGTGGACTGGTGGATATTCAATACCCTTACTCATGGTACAACGTACAAGACCGAGACATATGGTACGAAGTGACCTACGAAGATAAAATCTACAGACTGACTCTTCCCCAAGGCCAATACGATACGCCCCAGAAGTTCATAGAGGGTCTGATGGGCTTGATGGAGTACAACACTCTAAAGGAGAGCATAGAAGAAGCAACACAACTGATATCCTTGCGCTTCAAGAGAAACGTGTTCTTCGGTGTCAACGCACACAACGAAAAGAGCTCTATCATACTGACCGGTAAGGTGAAAATGAAACTCAGTCCTACACTACAGCAAATGTTAGGGATGCCTCACAGCGTCCTCAAGGGGGCCACCATTGTCAACGGGACGCATTTGATGGATATGAAAGTAGGTATGTACGGACTGTACGTCTACTCGGATGCCGTGGACAGTCATATTGTGGGTGATGTGAACACACCTCTGTTACGGGTGGTGCCCATTAGCAAGACGTATGGCGATCAAGCCACCGAGAGTTTCAACCATATAATGTACCTGCCCGTACGACATACCGATATCAACATGATCACCGTGGATATAAGAGATGACACGGGACGTCCGATCCCATTCGAACGAGGAAAAGTGGTGCTGACACTTGCTTTCCGACAAACCCGCTCTCCTCACTTCGTATAATGTACGTGCCTTACCAGTGCCATACACCCAGCTATGCCGACTACTACAAGAAACAAACGGGAGGAAACTTGCCCATGTTTAGCGGGGCACGCATGCAACGAGGTCACGGATTGGGAAACATACTGGGCAGCATTGTGAAAACATTTTTACCCATGGTGACACGGGGTGTGAAAGCGGTGGGAAAACAAGCGGTACGCAGTGGATTGCGCGTGGCCGGTGATGTGATGGAAGGCACAGCACCCCGACAAGCCTTCAAACGCCGGGCTAAAGAAGCCGGGGGTGTGTTGATCGCCAAAGCCCTTAAAAGACAAAGACCGACACTGCCCCCATTCATTCAACGTCCGACACACCGACGACGCACACCCCAGAGAAGGAGAAGAACTAAGCCCCAGAAGAAAAAGAAGAAGAGTACTAGGAGAGACATCTTCGCATAATGGCATTCATTCACTCCGAGTCGTGTCCGTCTACCAACAGTGAATTGGATTTGTGGACTATTCCACCTACCCAAACCAGTGTAGCCGAAGGACGTTGGGTAGAACATCGGCCCCTGGCTAGCCTGACGGGGATGGGCCCCGTGGAATTTACCATTGAAAACAGAGATACGGCCTACCTGGATTTAGCCCATACCTACTTGTACGTCAAAGCCAAAATAACGAACATGGACGGGACAAACATAGCGCAAGATGCGAAAGTAGGCCCGGTGAATCTTTGGCTGCACTCCTTGTTCCAACAGGTAGATATAAGTCTGAACGATAGACTCATCAGTACGTCCACCAATACGTACCCGTACCGAGCCTACTTGGAGACGCTGTTGTCGTACGGCACTGATGCCAAACAATCACACTTACAAGCTGCGCTGTACTTCAGGGATATGCCCGGATACCATGACAGCATACTCGGTGCCAATAGTGGGTTCGTCACACGCAAAAGAATGACAGCTGAAAGCAAGTCCGTCGATATGATGGGACGACTGCACGCCGATCTGTTCCTGCAAGACCGCTACATGATGAACGGTGTATCCATCAAGATCAAGTTGATCCGGTCCTTACCCACGTTCGCCTTAATGGCCGGTGGAGAGGGAGATATCCATTACAACATCGTCATTGAAGATGCAGCCCTGTTTGTCCGTACGGTAGATTTGCAACAGGGCGTGTTGCTGAGTCACATGCAAGCCTTAGCGAAAAAACCAGCCCAGTACCCCATCCGACGCGTACAGACCAAGGCGTTCTCTGTGCCAGCAGGTACGATGATGGCCAATCGTGAAAATTTATTTCTAGGGGATCTGCCTAAACGTCTTACCCTGGCCTGTGTGACCAACACCGCATTCAATGGAAATTGGGCTGAGAATCCGTTCAAATTTGAACATTTCAACATCAACTTTGTGGCACTGCACGTGGCCGGCCATCAAATTCCAGCCCGTCCATTACAACCGCACTTTACTAGCGGACACTATGTGCGGACCTACCTGAACCTGTTTACAGCCACAGGACAAAACAACCAGGACGAAGGCAATACCATCAGTCGACAAGACTTTAGCCATGGGTACACATTGTTCGCCTTTGACCTCACCCCCACCTTGGAACACGATCATCAACTGGCTTTGCTGAAGAAACGAAACCTACGGTTGGAACTGCGTTTCTCCACTGCTCTAACCAGCACCATTAACGTGATTTGCTACGCCGAGTTTGATAACGTCATCAGCGTGGATGAGCAAAGAAACGTGCTGTGTGACTACGCCAGCTAGAGAATGGATACAGAGCAGCTGATGAGCATACTCCAGCGAGATCCCAAGATCCCCTTTCGAGGTGTGTTTCCACGCAATGTGTTTCCTACCCACTCTACCACCCCAGCAGCCTACATCCTGAATACAGACCCGAGGAGTCGACCCGGTGAACATTGGATAGCTGTGTACGTGGACACCCATGGCCAAGGCGAATACTTTGATTCCTACGGACTTGCACCCCTACATGCCGATTTGGAGAAATTCATGGACGTCTCTACTACAATGTGGCGTTGGAATACGCAAAGATTACAAGGCCCCTTGAGTAGTGTGTGCGGACAGTACTGTGTGTTTTATCTCACTCACCGGAGTAGAGGACATTCTATGCCTACCATTGTACATATGTTTGATGATTATTGTCAAGCCGAAGACCGTGATGTCCTCGTCTATGACTGGACGGCCTCTCGTTTTAATGTGCATGCTCCATTTCTCTGGTTAACTTAAAAAATGTACTGCGCGTGCGCGCAGACCCCTTGTTTATTATTGTTATGACGTTGTTGTTCTGACGTTCTGTTGAATAAAAGATGAAAAAACACAATGATGGGTTTTGACTTTTCTCTTTTTTATTTAAGTCAACAAGCAAGGATTAGACTATATATACAAATAGAATACAGGGTACAAATAGTAGGGGTTAAGGTACAAAAAAAAGTTCTGCCAGGAGTAGGATTCGAACCTACGACAGCATTTGCCGACCTGCATTTACACACAGGCGCCTTAGACCACTCGGCCATCCTGACTTTTACATTTGTGTATCAACAGTTATAGGTCGACATTGTTTTTTACAAGTCCAAGTAAGTGGTGCTCACACCGTCGGCCAATACTTTTCGTTTGGGATAAAAGAAAGTAAAGGCGTCTCGTTGCTGGATATAGGTGCGCATCTGGTGGTCGACGACCCGGAATCCTCTGTTAGTGCCACTCGCACTGGCCTGGCTTTGCAATACACCCAGGTAGAGAGCTTTGTCGATGTTGGGATCGCGCCGGCTCACCCCTTTACAACTAAATTTATTTTCCTCTCCTCCATCTCCTCCGTAACAGTAGTAGGTCTTAGAGGAGAGAGCAATCATAGCATCCCCGCTCCACTCCAGCTTGAAGAGCCCGGGTGTCCGCTTATCGTGGGTGTAGTGATCGCGTCGGGGTAGCCAGTCGTCCCGTTCCGCCTCATATTGCGCCCGTAACTCTTGTTTGACGAGTGACTCCCAGTCCGGATGGGAAACGGCCATGTAGGCCGAATCTGTGTCCATTTCCATGAGTTGCCAGTCTGAGGGGTGAAAATATACACCCATAAAATCATAGATGAATTCCAGCATTCGCAGTTTGGCCACCTGATAGACCATACATCCAATCTGCAGGGGTAAATTATATCGAATAGTCTTCTTGGCTGAAGTGACTTCATAGGTGTCGTCATCGATCACCTCCACGGACCGAAACAGAGGAGAATTCACTTTTTTGCGGGCTTGGGTAGTAGTACAAATGTTCACGTTGACGTGCTTATCCTGGTTCGTTACGGTTTTTCCGTAATAACCATTGCCAGTGAGTTTCCAAGATTCAGCGATGATGGCCTGACTCGGATATTCATCACCTTGACGACGGGCCTTCGTCACGAGGTCGGCATTCTCCGCAAAACAAGCCTCAGGTACGTACTGTATTACCTGATAGATTTGAGTAATTTCCAAACCGTGGTTCATGTACCACTGCAGTAAGGGCGTGCCCAGCAAGATTTTCTCGGCCCACATACTTCCAGTCAACATGCGGCGCGGTTTAGGCAAACACTCGTGTTGCTCTGCATAGGCACCCATGGTCTCTCCAATGTCAGCCCGACCCACCAGCGTGTTCTTGAAGATAGGCGGACACTGGGCGAAGAGGGGCTTGAGAGTGTCGGGAACATGCAAATCACATTCTACAAAGCCGTAGAGCTGTCCCGAGCGAATGGCGTCCAACATCTGGGGCAGACTCAGCAGTCGCCGACGACTCAAGGGGTACTCACGTTCTTTTAGGAACCGTTGTAAATGGGGCAGGGCCTGGCACATCGTGTGAAATTCACACTCCCACATCTCAATCAGAGGGTATCCTCGCTCTTTGACGTAATCTCCGTTGGCCACTACTTCTTCGCGTAATTCTTGCGGTGTTTTCCCACGTCGCTCATTGAAGCGTCCAGCGCTGAAATGACATTCGTGGCCGTGCCAGTAACAGCCATAAAACTGGAAAACGGTGGGTGTTCCTTGTACAAGGGCAAACCCATCGACGGGGAGTCGGCGATCTCCTATCCGCTTCTCTGTGGCGTTGGTCTGGTGACGAATATAAATTCCCCGTCGATAGGCTTCCCAGTCCAACCACTGGTCGGCGAGATGTTTGTAAGGTGTCCGTTGCGGAGTAAAATGCCGACCTTCTGCCAACCAACGCGTATAATGACCGCTGGGCATGGGTTGGGCGAGCCACCACAAGTACAAGGCATTCGCGTCAAACCCAATGATTTTGGCACACGGTTTCCCACTGGGGAGAGTAGTCACATCCTTCTCATGGTAGCGGTGAAAAATAAGGCTAGGGCCACCCACAATGTTCTGCTTCAAACAATCGTGCATGTCTGCATCTTTTCGTTGTATGAGTGAAAAGTACGTAGGACACTCTTGAAACAAATGGCGAAGCGCCAGACCGGGTAAACTCAAGCACTCCTTGAATATGTCCACATGCATTTGGCGACGAAAGAGTTGCACCATTTTCTCGGCCGCTTCGAGAAAGGGAACCACATCTAGGTTGTTATACCACACCAGGAAATCTCGCAACGTCTTCATGCTGTGGCAGTTCCACACTTGTTGGAGTTCGATGTAGGTGGCCTCCGGCAGAGCTTCCCCTTTCAGGTCATTGTAAAACGCTTCGCGGGGTGGCAACTGGGTGTCTTCTAAGCGGTCCAGGCTCGTCATATAGGTGTAAGGAAAGTAACCTTTGGTTTGTGCACAGTCATAGGCCTTGACCCACTGGTCATAGCTACAATTAGGAGCTAAATAGTTGCGTACATCGAGAAAATCCAGTGATGTGGTAGTGAGGGCCATGTGGTTGTTGATCTTTTTGATCACCGACTTGAGGGTATCGGACTGGGCCAAGTAAGGGTAGAGAAATTCCTTCACCATGTTCAAGTCGTATCGCCC
The DNA here is from genome assembly GCA_036873755.1 of Hanleya hanleyi. Classification (NCBI taxonomy): domain Eukaryota; kingdom Metazoa; phylum Mollusca; class Polyplacophora; order Lepidopleurida; family Hanleyidae; genus Hanleya; species Hanleya hanleyi. The sequence goes on from JAVTVY010009561.1 coordinate 9,060, forward strand.
CGAATTGAAGCCGAGCACCGGTAACTGAGCTAGGTATTGTAGGAACCGTAACTTCAATTTCGCCGCATACGGTTTCGGTAAAGGGACATCCTGCGACTGCAGAGGCTGCGACTGGGATTCCGGCTCCGACTCGGACTCGGACTCTTCATCATCGCTGAACGCTACACCGGGTTCAGGAATGCGGTCGTCCAGCTGGGCCAGTACGTCCTCGAACTTGGCCACCAACAATTCCGTACTGGCCGCACTGACTTCCTCTAAATACTCCATCATACGGGTGATCAACTCATGGGATTCCCCCGTGGACACGAAACACACCGGAGCAGCGTCATAGCCGGGCACGTTGGTTGAAATGCTGACACTGAGGGGGATATGGCGCTGCGTCCACTGTGTTTTAGCCGAAAATAGGTCCATGGGCTCTAACAGGGCCTCAAAATCATAGCATGCCCGGAAGGGGAAATAACGGTCCTCCTCCGGTATCATCACACCCTCATCGGCCAGTTCCTGGAAAATAGTAGGTGCATTATGATACACTCCACCCGGATATACTCGCTTGACACTGTTGTCACAGGTTTTCTCGTGGCGATGTAAGTTGTAAGACTTTTTAAACACACGATGGCATTGGGCACAACTGAAAGACTGAGCGTACTGGCTCATATTGTAAATGAGGGAAAAATGACTCACGCCATTGTCATCGAACACATTGACTTTCATCGTAGCAGCATACCGTTCTGTTGATCGCCGAACCAATTCAGCCACAAATGTATCCTCCTCCTCGCATCGTAATCGATACACAAAGATATTAATATCGAACAGTCTTTCCACGTCATCCAAATTCTTAAAGGGGACTCCACGGAAGTGCCGCTTATCCACGTCTTGCTGCTCTAAATATTGTTCCCAATAGCCATCGGCCACTGTGTCACAACCCCTGGGGTCACACTCGTCCAGATGCACGGCCAAACATCGAAACAGACATTTCCGGTCTTTGTAGGGCCCGTTTGCCCCTCCTGTTAATGCATACAGGCCTTTTCGATGAAACAACCACGGGGGAAGTAGTACAGGAGCACCGATCGGGTGATCTCGCATTTTCGTGATGAAAAATGTGACGTTAGTCACCATTTCCACCAACCATTGGGTATTGGGGCGTTGCAACCGAGCCCATTCCAATGGATCCAACGTAGTCAATTGGTCGATGAGTGGCTCCAGAGAAATAGCATCTGTGATGGTGAATGGCTGGTCAAACACATACGAATTATTACTCGGATAGAAATACCGCAGTTGGTCCGTGTTTTTGTGCCGTAAGATATACCCAAATGTCACATTCAATTTGAAGGCAGTACGCTGATCTTGGAAAATGTTCTCGGCGTAAGTAGGAAGAAGCGCGATGTCCTCCAAGCGAAAATTGTACAAATCCAAAAGACGACGGTCACGGTGATAACAATGGCGTATGGTAGCCCAGTGACGTTGATAAATGGCCCTCACACGCTCGTCTTCAGGCAAGACTTCAACCGGAGGTGCTGCTGGATCGTCTGGAAAATCTTCTCCACGTCTCATGCTTTTCGTCTCATACAAGCGGATAGGCAAGCAGGCAGGCAGGCAGGCAGGGAGGCAGGCAGGCAGGTCAGGTAAGTCAAATTGAATACACCCCTTTCCCTAAAAATCGACTCCTTTTATACGTTTTTCACTGAGAAGGTGGGTACAAAATGGCGGATACTCACCTCCCACCCCCCTTAAAACCAAGCCGCCATCTTGTACCCACCTCCACCACGTCAATTGATGAAGAGTGGTGGGAGGTGGGTACAAAATGGCGGATACTCACCTCCTGTGCACTGACTGACACCGGTGGTGGAGGTGGGTACAAAATGGCGGATACTCACCTCCCACCACACAACCACACAGGCCGCCATCTTGTACCCACCTCCACCACACCGGTGTCAGTCAGTGCACTGTGTGGTGGAGGTGGGTACAAAATGGCGGCCTGTGTGGTTGTGTGGTGGGAGGTGAGTATCCGCCATTTTGTACCCACCTCCACCACACATCACTCACGCATGCGCACATCCACACTTATCAAGGCAAACCAAGTTCTGCGCATGCGCAGTGATGCGCTGGGACGCTGAAAGACTCTTTGTATACTACTTACATCTGTGTTGGGAATGCGATACTGTTTTATCAATATCCAGAGCCAAATCGAGAAATGTAATGAAATCATACCGTCCTTCATGAAATTGGATATCCACACGAGTTTTCAACATCATTGTTAGAAACTTCCATGAGTGTGCTATCGAGGAAAATGAGGAGTACATTATCACAAACTATTATTCATATAAAAAAAAGTATTCTTTAGATACAATTTTGTTTGACCTTAGTTTGGCCTTATATTGTCTGAGAGTTTATAAACTCCGCCGAGGATTTGTCGGACTCCCGACGGTCACTCACAACGCGATCCTGTTTCTCAATACTAATTACTGAATCCGTAAGATTGAATATTTTCTAAAGAATCCATGTATTATCAACATGATCACATTCCAAGAAATCCATTGTTATACTTAAACAGTTGAATTCATATACTTACAATTAACCAACCACAATCACTTATCTGTATTATTTACATATAAAGCCGTGGTTACTATTTACTCACCTAATTATATATTGCTATTCATATTATGTGACTGACATTCGGGGCGTGCCTGTTGTTGGGAGGAAGATATATCAAATTATTGCATCGAAAAACAATAGAAAACAAGAATGACTACAAGCCTTCTATTTCATATGATACAGGCACACCGAAGACCACAGACGAGTTGGACAAGACCTGAAACAGAAGACGGATGACGATTACAAGAATACCAACAGCGCCTTGAGTGACAACGCCGCATAGCAAGAACACCCAGAATCAGAATACTCGACCCTAGACCACACCAGACACGCTACCCCTTAGATGTTACCGAACTGACGCCCCAACACAGAATATGATCCTTTGACTTTCACGTAATATAGGACGTAGACCTGCCGTTCTGTACCCCACTACACACTCCAAGCAATTGTTACAGGCACAGATTTCTGGAAGGACCCACCCTGTTCCCAAGGGCGTCGTTAGGGAAGCCGTCTCGAAGAATCCTGAAAACGCCCTGGTTCTCCCAGTTTTTTCTGGACGGCTTTGTGCGTACTATGGGGTACCGAGACAAAGGAATCATCCACGCGATTATAACAAATATTTTCCAGTATAAAAACCAATAACAGACTTAACGACTTGTACATAGCGACTCTTCTCTACTAGTATTTATATTTCCTCATTGTTATTGTTATTCATTATTTAATTATTTATTTTAATATCTAGCGTTGCAAAAGATCTCAAATTAACAAAGAAATGTACCGTGAAATTTAAATAAAGCATTGAGTTGATGGGCCGCGAAATCCGTATGGGAAGCGGCCCTTAAACTACAATTTCAATCAATCAATTCCGAGGCATGAACCAAGCGCTACACAATCTTGGACGTTGTCTTGTCACTCCATAACAATGTCTTCTCTAGTTCTCTAACCAAAGATTAACTGAAACTGTTTCGCTTATAATAAGCACCTTCTAGCCACGTTGGTAGATTTGTAGACGCACGTGTTATGCGAATATAGACAGTTGAGGCGATACAAATTTGCTATTAATTATAACTACACCTGAGCTAGACTGTACAACTAACCCTCACAGCGTTTTGTCGTGTTAAAAAAATCTTGTTTCAAATAGATTATTCTCTACCTCTTGTGATGTCTTTTACAAAATGTTTAAAGTCTACTTGTCATTTACCTTACGATGTTGTTGGGGTTTTTTGGTCTCACACCAATTTCTTGAGTACAAAACTGAAAATTGGCGTAGATACCAGTGAAGGTGAGGTGGCCAGTTTTTCAAGCCACCCTAATTGGAACGACGGTAACCGTGTTAATCTTTATCTCGATTTGGCAAGCAGCACACAATTCTCTCGCCAGACGGGCATCATTTAGACTGACCATATTCAATAAATCTGATAATTCAGCGTCCATTCAATTCATCCCGATTTCCTTAGTGAAGCACATCGCTGATTTCTCCACGTTCGATTGCCTGAGTTCCGTTTCACTGGATTTTAAGAAGATAAGCGGGCACTGAACAGATACCCATTTAGGCTGACTGAATGGATAGTTTTCAGGCGGTGTAGCTGAAAGAATATGTAACAATTATAAACAGTGAAAGAGAATCGTTACTAAAATGTCCATATTTTACGTATGTGTGCAATTCACTTTTTGTAACTTGTTGGAGGTCTTGTGGATTGTGGCATGAACACCAGCAAAAATGATGAAAATCATCGATTTTCTCTCATCGAAAGAGTGAGAGAATGAGTTTTATGTGTGAAACACGAGTAATTTTTAATAAAGTACACCTGTATAACATTCAGAAAAATTGCATTTGACTATACCTTCAATTGCTCGATTTCTGCGAAAACAACATCCCACGAAATCACCTCATAACGACAAAAACAACAAAACGCAGGCATCTTCAATGAGACACTACGTCAACCTGCACAGTTCCAGACTTGACTATGTGAGTTGTACGCATGTAAAAGTAACATTTATCGGGCTATTTAATTAACTAATTAATATTCCGGGGCTTCAATGCCACTTCTTTTGATTTATGAAAATACCACATGGTCACGGTGAACTGCGGCTTACTGTTCAGTAGCCCTCCATGCTGGAAAAATAGAAAATAGAGCTACTCTACCCACAAATTAACGGAAAAATGTACCTCAAAGCTGTGAGTAAGCTCTAACCTGGGCATTCTCCTTCAGACTAATCCTTCCGAAATTCCTTCAAAAATTCGAATGATAGAAATTTGTATTTTCCAATACTTGATTTCCTCTGAAATTACACCAGAATAAATCAGTAAGATCTACTATTTAAAGTGGTTCAGGCTTCAAACAACGTTGGTTATTTCCCATGTAATGACGCTTCCGACGTCATATCTCGCCTTTTCTGATAATAGACGTTATCGGAGGAGGTAAAGAAGTGGCAAATCTTAGAAAACTATGGGATATGTAAGTTCACTCAAATAATTTTATTAAAAAAAAACGTAGATCGAAGACCCCCATTTCTTATTCGATTCGCAAAAAGATTACATGGTTGAGAAGCAGTGCTTAAATACCAGCGTAGGTCACTGGATGATTTGTTATTTTGAAAAATCGTTTCATAGTCTCAAAATACAATTTCCAAAGTGATACAGCTCGATAAAATATAAATTTCATATAAAAATTCTGCATTTATATTCAACTTTGTCATGTTTCTAAGATTCACTTAAGTTTCTTTATATACATGTAAAGGAACAATACCTTTGTATATATATCCGTGTGCTTTGAATTTCTTGCCTTGTGGCGTAGAAAATGTTTTTATTTGTGATTTTGGCAAATCGATCGAATACTATAAATTTGTTTACGTTTTTTTACTGATCAACACCGCCGCTACCAACAGCAACGGAATTATAGCTGGTTATTGAATAATGTTTTGAAGCAGGAACCACCTTGATAAACGCGTTTAATTTCAGTCCTGCTACATCTGAAGTAACCGGCTACAGGTAGCATCGAATGCCTTTTATTGCGATACTTCCGGAAAAGGGATAAATCATTAGGATTAACAATGACAAACAGAGGATGTAGATCAGGAAATGAACTCTGAATCGAGTATCGGTCTCAATTGTATTGTAACTTAGCAGCTTATCATCTGAACCTTATAGTTCAATTATCTCATTTCCTGGACTGAATATTGTTTATCTTGAGAATATAGAGAAAACATTCAGAAAAAGATGTCGTCTGTCGCGAAAACGCTGAAAATCGGTCGAATCAGGCGTGCTTTCTATAGAAGCATGCAAAAATTCCTTCACGTGGCTTCGATATCCACAGAAACGGACGGGGCTCCTAGGAAATCGACTTTGACAGGATGGTGGCCCCATGACATTGCGACAAGTCAATAATGAACAATACGATAGTCATTTGAAGTATGAAAATCGTCATTCACTTTGAACAATTTACCTGGTTTTGACGAGTAAGTGGTTTTGTTAACTGTCATACGAAATAGGTCGTTAAGCCCGTTCCTTCTCATTCACCAAACGCTATATAGACGATCTTCTCGCTGTGGATAATCGCTATATAAATGACGCAGTGAAGGATATATATCCACCTTCACTGGATTTGAAGGAAACTACAGATAGCCCTACAGGCACATCTTATTTAGATCTCTATCTCTATAAAAAATGAAGCGGGCATTCTCTCTCGTCGACTTTATGACAAAAGAGATGATTACAATTTCGACATCGTAAACTATCCCTTTCTGGATAGTAATATTCCAGTGGGACCTGCATATGGCGTATACATATCTCGCTTAGTAATATTTGCTAGATCCTGTGTTAAATGTGACGATTTTAATCAACGTCACAAAACATTGTTGCAGAAACTTATAAAACAGGGCTATTCCACCAAACGCCTCCACTCAAAGTTTCTCAAATTTGGCGATACATATCGCATGCTGATAACAAATACGAACGTAGCGTGCAAGATCTATGGCGCTACGTTTCGTAACTTGTGTCTAATTCCGCTTAACCCGGGGCTAGGGGCCGTATGAACCCATGTACTTCAAGATCCTCATGGTACTCATATGAACAGTCACAATCAAAGCGTGACTGAGATACATCTTTTTTTTAGATGACGGCTCTATAACGAATATTATGGATTAAGAATACTGATCAGCGATACGGATTTGATATTTTTGGAACATCATGATGTCTTGCCGGCATCATTGAAAACTGTTGACCGCTTCTCTCTTGCGAGAAACAAGCCTATGTTTATGTATACTATGATTGTCTTTTTAAATTTGGTGCTAATACTGTTATATGGAATATGGAATAGGTCTTTGGATTATGGACGCGGATATTCTCTAATGGACGACGGCTGAATTATGAATGACGGACTAGACGCGTGTAATTCTCTCATCAATGATGATGCTATACTGTACACATACAAAATATGAAGTGTTGATGTGTTGGGCCTATAGCACAAAATCACAAGCAAGTTGGTACAACAACTAGGCACACGGTGTCTCATTTCTGTCGCTAACGTGTCGATTTGGGTGAGGATCCTCTCAGGGAGGTAGGGTGGGATGGGGCCTAATTTCTCAAGCACTTTTCCAGGTTTTCCATCCAATATACTCTATTCCATACCCCAATATTTCAAGCACGTCAAATCAAACAAAAATTATTTGCTGGGAATGTGACTTTCACATCCCTGTTTGGACATGCTAGTGAACCCTCAATCCCAGATTAATTTCCATTGATGAAGCTAACGTCCAACAAATGCAAAATTGAGCTTGGCATCGGCCGTATGTTATTCAGTGATGTATTACGCTACGGACCCTGTTGCCTCGACGGAGGTCTTTGCGCTCATCCAGCGCTTGTTCATTAATGCAATGCCTGGAGACCCACTTCAACTTGTGGAACATTCTTAACTAACAGATATCTTCAATGCTGCCTTGGTATGAACTTAGAGAAATTTTTTAGTGTTAAAATGCAAAAAATAATGACATACATATGCCGGATGATTTACACTGCTAATTTAGCAGATATATTTTAAAAATTTATATTTTTTAACACAAGAACTATTAAATTCTTAGATGAGGGCGAAGAAATTCCTACCAGATGGGTTGAAATTTTCACCTATGGGGTTCACTTTCGGTGGAATCGCCCAAAAGATGAATATCTCTCGACGATGAAGTTTTTCCCGCGTTATCTTCTTCTCATCGAAGCACAACTTGTGTGTATAAGCATCGGAGATGTTTTCCAGGGCTTCTGCGATTATTCCAGTCTTGTTCGTATTGAACCGATTATCATGCTGGTTTCATATTTTAAGATGTGGTACCACAAAGTTGACGCGGGCTTTGTCGGGCTCGAAAATTCCGCATTGGGTGACTGACCCTCTGTGTTTGAATCCTCCCACGAAGCGCAAAATCTACTATGGAATAGCTTGTATCCGATACGCGAAAACGTTATGACGACGGCTGGATTATGAATGACGGACTAGACGCTTGTAATCTTCTGGATACCGCATTTGCTGTGCATTACCTAGAGAATAGAACTCCACGACATTGGGGAACAGACGAAACGCAACATTCTTAATCGAAAATTTCCCCGAAGCCAATAATTGATTTTCAGTCAAGTTTTCGAGACACCTGCTTTCTTCAGTTCCTCCAAAACCTTGGGTACCAACCTTGTCACCTCTAACAACATTTGGTCTGGTGGTGAAGCGTTGGCATCAAAAGGTAATAATGAAGCTGATAGAAAGGCTAAGGCAGCCCTAGACGATGAGGTTGATCATGTTGGAATCCTATATAGTAATTTCAGACCCTCTATCTGTACTTATGTGACAGGGCTGTTTCAATCTTCATGGGACGCCATGGATAATAACAAACTTCACGAGTTCAAAAAAACTGTAGGTTATACTCATCTGAATAGCCAGAAACGCCATGATTAGACGATGCAGAATCCGTCATACACGATTAACTCACGAACATTTACTACAAAAAGTGCCAGTGCCAATGTGTATTCCATGCCACGAAGATCTCACGGTGAAACATATTCTTATAGACTGTATAGATTTTAAGATTGTAAGCGATACTTTTTATCGAGCAGCTATGCTGGAAGGTCTTTTTAGTCGAGTAAAAGAAGATCATAGTATTTTAGATTATTTGAGAGGGATCGGTTTGTTGTACAAATTTTAATGTTTGTACCTGTTTCAACGCATTAATTTACTGAGTTATTAACTTGGATACTTAGAATCTTCTTTGATCGTCGCTATATAGCTGAAATATTGCTGAACGCGACGTTAAGCCCTAATTCTCTCTCTCTCTCTCCTAAAAAAAGAGCCAGTCCCAAGGTGTATTCCATGCCACGAAGATCTCAAAGTGAAACATATTCTTATCGACTGTATAAATTTTAAGATTGTAAAAGATTCTTTTTATGGAGCGACTACTTTGGAAGATCTTTTTAGTCGGGTGAGGGAGGACTCTGTCTTGGGTTATTTGAGAGAAATCGGTTTGTTGCATAAGTTTTAATGTTTGTATGTTTTAATGTGTTGGATTACTGTTATTGGCTTGCGTACTTAGAATTTTGTTTGATCCTCGCTTTTTAGCTGAAATATTGCTGAACGCGACGTTAAACATTAATTATCTCTCTTTCTTTCTCTCTATCGTCTGGTTCAAAGGAATCAACCGTTACGCCAGATGAGTTGTCATCGACAATGCCAGGAGGAATTAGGTCTTAGTCTCCCTTCGCCTTCTTGGGTCCAGTGCTGCGTAAGAAATGTGCTCTTATTTCTATTTTATCCTACATGTCTCCCCAATTGGGACAATCATACGACCCTGTACAATTTCCTCTTGGGGAATCACACCAATAGTTTTAATTCTCTGTCTCTTTTTCCCGGTCTGTGATCATAGTTTGGGAATTCTAAGTTTCAATATTTCCTTTGGGTGGATAAATATGGCATGTTCAATAATCCTCTTTTCTACACAGTATTACGTTTTACATTTGGCTTGAATTTGATCTTCAATGTTAGAACAGAGAGGAATAATTTCATTGTAGAGTCGTTTGGATATCACCGAATACAAAACAACTGTCTAACCCATCACGGGATATTATACCTTACACCTTGACTGTATAACCTCTAGTATTGATTCCCTATGAGCAAAAGTGTATTACTCACATGTATGACAAGCTTATATGTCGAAGCAGATGAATCGCGTTTAGAATCGCGAAGAATTAAACTAGCGCTGCAATATATTACAAACTTGCGAGCTAATCGCTCAAATCCTGCATATAACTGTTTTCAACCCTCAATACGTAGATTTGTATTTTAAGAAACCCCCCCATTATTCCACCTCTTGAAATTCGTATGTAGCACTGGTATCATGCTTAGCTCTTACCAAACAAGCTGTTACCAGTTTCACCGTGGCAGTTAGCCAGACCAGAAGTAGATGTACAATGTTAAAATATAAAAAGGTAGACACGAGTCATCTCGTGTATACTCAAGAATTTGGTCTGAGAGAAAAATACAGATCGCATCAAGCTATTTATACACATGGTTCTACAGATGGTGAGAGAGTAGCGTGTGCTACTATGTTTAATAATAATAGTAAGCTTTATCTCAAGAGGGCGGTACAATACTCAGTCAGCTACATGCTGATCTTCCCTGAGGCCCTCTTTCACACACACACATGCACAACATCAGCATCAATAGACAAGAATATTGAAGACATTTTTTTAGTAAAAGAACATAGTACCAATCAAACATTTTTCATATATTGACTTCTAAATGTCTGCACTGAAGAAGCATTACGACATTCCGGTTTTAGTGAATTGTACAAAACTGAACCAGAGTACGACAGAGACTTTTTGAATAGTTCGGAATGTGGAAGGGGAATTTTCAAACTGTTATTTGTGTGAGAAAGGGGAATCCTATGATTAGGGATATTGTTCGAAGAGTTCTTTCATATAATGTGAGTGGTGATCATTTAGAGATTTGTACACTGTAACCGCCTTGTGGTATTTTACATACTCGTCAATATTTTGCCAACCCAGAGTTTTGAATAACTCCGCTGCAGAAGTACTTTTGGTTCTGTTCAGAATAAGTCGGGCAGCAGTTTTTTTGCTGTTTATTTACTCGATCCAGAAGATGTTTGGCACAATTTCCTCATATGGATATACCGAAGTTAATATGAGGCAACTTATAACCATTATAAACAATCAGTCGAATATTCTGTGGAAGTAAATCCATATATTTTCTCAATTTGGACAGCCTGGAGGAAATTTTATTGCAAATGCTGTCGACATGATTTTTCCATGATAAATTTTCCTGAATATGTAGAACGAGCAATTTTGGCTTGACACTTTCTCAATTACTTTGCTGACTACTATTCTTGAGTTTAGCAGCTGTTTCTATTAACATTGACTTAACATTGTTAACATTAACATTGACTGCCTTCCTGGCTTCGTGGCATGGAATACACCTTGGGTCTGGCTCTTTTTTTTAGTAAACGAGAGATATCAATCGCTGTTGTGTTTTGTTGGTTTCCTAGCCACTCTGGCATCAAAGAAAATACTGAAGCTTATAAAATGGCTAGGGCAGCCATAGATAATGAGGTTGGTCGTGTTCGAATCACATATAGCGATTTCGGACATTCTATCTGTGCTTATGTGAGAAAGCTGTTTCAATCTTTATGGGATGCTGTGGATCACAACAAACTTCATGAGTTCCAAAAAGCTGTAGCACATCTGCGTAGACAGAAACGTTTTGATCAAACCATGATCAGGCGATATAGAACTGCCATACCCGATTAACTCATGAAAATGTACTGTAAAAAAATCAGCCCCACGGTTCACCTTACATATAGGTTTATCGCACCAGCCACATCCACAGGATTTTCTACGGGACGGCCTTTCACGGTTCTCTGCCTTTTGAACAATTTCGACAGATTTTCTTTCTACCTGGAATTTTCTCCAGTTGATGGATGCCCCAATTTCTCAGAGGAAATGTGGGAGAAAATCGTTTTACACACTTGGCACTTTGCTTACTCAGCTTTCTTCTCCGACAACAGAAGCCAACACAGAGACATTCAGCTAAATCTGACCTATACTTCATGGGAGACTAATATTGGGGTAATGAAGGGTTGTGTTCTGCCAATGTAAACAGTTGAAAAGTGTTAACGATCGCTAAATTGGCCAGGTACTGCAGAATACAACCTACCATTTGTTGGAGTGACGTTTTACACCATACAGCCTCGGTTCTTGGCATTGTTTCTTTTGTGTTCTCAGGTGTGACAGGTGTTCTCTGTTTACGAGTGAAGTCAACATTCTTGTGCTGAGAAAGCAGACGTTCCGTTTGTCACAACAAACCGTTAGAACCAGGTTCCCTGACTGCGGCATGAAGGATTCTCCCTTCTTCATTTTGGATGCCTGAGGGTTGATTCCAGGTGGGTGGAGGCCTTTTCTGTACAGCACCACATGGGAACATCCGCAGGTTGAATGTTCCAAAAGGTCTTTAAAAATTGAACACTGGAGAAAAAACGGCCGAACTAAATATGGTGATGCTTGTGAAGGAAAGGCTTCGCGAGGGTCATGATGATATGATGACCTAGTCCATGTTATTAATTCCTTTGATTTTCCGACGTACATCTGGAAGTTTGAACAGTAGTCCTTTTAGAATAACAAACTTTTTTTTTGTTGACAAATATTGTTTGAATGACAGATGAACCTTGATCATACCTTCTTCGATGGCTAAGTCTCGCGACGGGTAACACCTATCGTGGAATCGGGCATTCAACATATCAATCAGGTTACTCACCTTGTACAGATGGTCAAACTCAGGTGTACCCATCGCAAGTGTGTTAGTATTGTGCATCAGGTGCGGATACTGGTTTAGTGTTACAAACCTGTTTTTTAGGCATAATAGTTGCACACCCGAATTTGGGGTCCTTACTCCAGTAACATTATAACTGAGGACTTCATTATGGCGAAGAATGCGCGCATTTCCTCACGTGAGCCGGTCTCGTGCCACTGTGAATCATCTATTCCAGACCAGTCCATCTTTTGCTGCGCGTAAATATTTGTTTCCCTGGCGATCCCATCGAAAAAGAGTAACAAACCGTAACAAACAAAAACGATTATGCGGGGTAGAATCATCCAGCAACCAATGTTTCGTCCCACTTTCCGAAGAAAGTCTGATTGGAGTGAAATCCGATTTTCACTTCACAGTTCCGGGATCTGGATCATCGCCACTTTCGCTGAAACTGTCATAGCCTTCCTCTGATGATATATCCGAAACAGGGATTCACTAGAATGTCCCCCTGGTTCGTCTACATAGTTTAGGTTGTTCCTTTCAGTCTAGTCTTCCGTACAAACATCGTCAGAATCACCGGAATACAAATTCTCCGCAACCGTCTTTGGCAGTTTCGCACCTCTCGATATATCCACTCATTTTCCCGCCAGATAACGAAAACGAGGCTCGAGATTTAAGAAGGAAAATTCCACAGTAAATGGAACGAAGAATGCATGACGAGACATCTTTTACCAATTTGGACAAGACAACTAAACTTTAATTAGCCGGTACAAGTAGCAAAGGTTTGATATATCGGTGTTCAACGAGTCTTTCCTCAGTTCTAATGCACGTGAAGGATATTATTTTTGAAAACTTTCTTTTTTTATACAATTGCTTGAATTTCCCATTACAATATCTCTGAAATTCGGCAATACATATCCCATCAACCTACCTATGGATACAAATTGTACACCGCTTTAGGCAGACCTATATATCTGTTCTCTTATGACTACGCCTGGATCATGTGCGGATTGTAACGATTTTAATCAACGCCACAGAATAATACTGCGGAAACTTTTTTTACAGGACTACTCTAAAAAGCTTCCTTTCAAAATTTCTTGAATTCTGTTATCTTACACTGACGGCAAAATACGATCGTAGAGTGCAAGATCTCTGGGCCTGTATCCAGTTCTGCTTAACCTTTATATTAGGTGTTAGCATGACTGAGATACACTCTCGAAACGAATTGGCATTCATATTGATAAAGAATAATGGTCAGTTCTTTGAATTTTATGTACAGAACACCGCTTCCCTCGTCGGAGAATTTCTTGTGTTTTTATTTCATACACATTTGAAAATGATGCTGTCATACGAAATAGGTCTTCCGATTATTGATGCGGAAATTCTTTTATGGACGACGACTGACTAATGACTGTCGGATCTGACGCATGCTATTTTAAACTCGTGGAAAGAACTATTTTAAAATTATGCAAGCTCTACATTATTTCGTTAAACGTTATTTGGTTAAACGTTGGGCCAGGTAACTTACACTTTCGTTATAAAACTGGCACTCCAGCAGAACGGACGGCCAAGTAGGGAGTTTGAAAACACGCAACCAGATTTTCAGGTTACGCGTGTAACACGTACAGTGTGTGTATGCTCGACCACTGTCTGATCCAACTTGACTATCATGTGAGTCCGAATGGATTACCGTAATTATGTATTCCTGTGCAACTGAAAAAGCATCACAGATTGATAATGTGTTTTGTTGCTTGCCTATAGTCACGTTGGCATCAAAGGTAATACTGAGACTGATAGAATGTCTAAGGCAGCCCTAGATAAGGAGGTGGATCCTGTTGGAATCCCATATAGCGATTTCAGACCCTCTGTCTGTACTTATGTGAGCAAGCTACTTCAGTCCTTATGGGATGCTGTGAATAATAACAAACAACGTAAGTCAAAAAAACCGTAGGCTTTAATCTTCGGAACAGCCAGAAACGTTTCCATCAGAAGAATCGGCCATACACGATTAACTCACAAACATTTGCTAAAAGAAGAGTCAGTTCCAAGGTGTATTCCATGCCACGAAGATCTCACAGTGAAACATATTCTTATCGACTGTATAGATTTTAAGATTGTAAGAGATTCTTTTTATCGAGCGACTACTTTGGAAGATCTTTTTGGTCGGATGAGGGAGGTTATTAGGTTATTTAGGTTATTTGAGAGAAATCGGTTTGTTGCAGAAGTTTTAATGTGTGTATGTTTGAATGTGTTGGATTACTAAGTTATTAACTTGAATACTTAGATTTTTGCTTGATCGTCGCTATATAGCTGAAATATTGCTGAACGCGACGTTAAACCTTAATTCTCTCTCTCTCTCTCTCTCTCTCTCTCTCTCAAATCTATGATCTTTCATCTTGAACTTTATTACCCGAATCTGATGGAGAATAATAGCTGTGGGTTATATTAAAAAAATAAATTAAACATTATTAGCTGCTCGGGAACCATCTGTGAAAGAAATTCTAATGTCGTGACATCCATGTAAAAATATACGTATTGATCGAGTTAACGAGTATGGGATAGAAGTTAGTATTACATTGGTTTTCCTATAAGGAATTCCAAGAACAGCCTGTGTCTCCATAACCCCGGGAAAAACCACGCATCATCGGGGAAAAATACAAATGAAATATTTACTGGATCCAATTGAGGCGAAATGACACCTTGTTTTCCTCAACGTAAAACCAAAGTAATTATATCTAGGCATCACTTGTTTACCTTCATGCGGACGAAGCTAGTGTCCCTTTTCATATCCTTTTCTATTGTAACTAAGGACGGATACTTGTCCCCAATGTGGAGAAAAGTTTCCTAGCTGTGTTAGAAGATAGGAGCTGGACACTCGTAGCCACCGGACATTCTTAGCCTCCACACCGGCTTGTATATCAGAAAGGACCTTCAGCATAAAGCCTTGAATCTCGTCTTTGCGCTTATTTGAGATGAGGTAACAGCGATTGCCAAAAAATACCGGCAGCAGTTTCTTTATTTGTTTAACTTGATATTTTCTTCACAATGTTCAGAAAATTTGACTAATTTGGTGTCGAGAGGTATCCCGTTAACGAACTGGTGAATCGCCTGTGCACATGGGTCGAGATACGTCTGGCGCCGACAAGCCCGCCAGCGGATGGCCTCCTCCTTCATATCGGGATGGTAAAGCCGTATCTCAGAAAGAACCTTCAGAATAAAGCCTTGAATCTCGTCTTTTGCTCTTATTTGAGATGAGGAGATATCGGTTGCCATAAAATACCGGCAGCATTTTCTTCTTCGTTTTTGTTAACTTCGAAAATATTGTATGATTTTCATCATTTTAGGTTTCCCGTAAACGAACTGGTGAATCTCCTTTGCACATGGGTCGAAATAAGAAGTCTAGTTCAGACAACCCCGCCAGTGGATGGTCTAATACTTCATATCGGGATGGTACACACACAGGTCGTTGATATCTTTTCTCTTATCAGGCAGCAGTTGACCAAGACTCGTTCTTATTTTAAAGCACATTAGGATAAATCCACTCATTCGTAGTCATTCATGCCGTTAGGACAACGGATCGCCAACCTTTATGCCCCGATTTTTCGCCTCCAGAACGAACTCATCCCTCTTTCCCTTACTGCGATAGCCAGACAACAAGAAGCATTTGCTGTTATAAATGAAAGCCTTGATGCCAGGACAACTAACTTTTATCTTTAGCTCTAAGAAGTCTATCGCCTGGTACGTTGTCCCATGTAACCCGAATAAAAGATTTGCGAACTTTACTCTTGCGACAAACAAACCGTCACTACTGTTACGGTGTATGCCACTCCGGAAAAAGGGATAATAAATAGATTAAGGGGAAAGATTACAATCAAGATGGCGGATATTAGTGGAGTGATAGTAAGAATATAAAAGTTTAATACATTTAGAACATTTAAACTTCATATCTGTAATTTTTGCAAAATAATAAGTGGTTTGTGGTTAAAATAATGGAATATAAATAAAATGCGGAATAAGAATTACAAGCAATTATTTGATATCCAAAAAAAGTAAATAAAACGCGCGCCCACAGCCCCCAAAGATCTCATTATCAAGTCAATGATTTGGTAATTTAGCCTTTCATATTGGCCTAAAGTTGCTAAAATTCTTATTATAACCCCCAAAATTAAGACCACGTATCCCGAAATCACCGTCATGTCACCTTATCCGCACAGGGAATTATGGGAGAATGAAAATTTCCGAGTTGGTGTCCAATTTGAACAGTAAATAATTAGAAAATCCAAGACTTGATTGAATGGGTAATATCCTCAGCGTGAACTCTGACGCTTCTGCAAGCACAGAGAGTACACAAGAGTGTTAACAAAGGAGCAGAATTACGCATCTGGCTCCAATTGGTTAAACGACATTTCTATGTGACGTCATGGAAATAGTACGGCAGGGAAAAATGTGAAATTAATACTTACAAAAATTAAACTATATCGAAATCGACTCAAAAACAGTGGTCTCTTTATTATACATGTAGATGTTATTCAACGAAACCTTCACTGCTCTTAGTAAACGTTCTCTTTTTTATCCATTTTGTTCGACACAAAAAAGGCGACTGAGTGATGGTTCAGACAGTTTCCGGGAAGGAGACATCGTCTACTGGCGTGCACAAAATCACGATTTCTATAAATCTGGGTCTGGCACATTTTATCAGATGAGTGCACTACACTATGTTTGGTTTCTTCTGTATGTGGAACGTGTTTTCGTCGTAGAACTAACAGTTTGAGGCCACTACTACGTACTGTTTCAGCTTGTTTGTGGTTCATCCATTTTTATGGAAAATAGAATTACAAGCGTCTGGTCCGTCATTCATAATTCAGCCGTCGTCCATTAGAGAATATCCGCGTCCATAATCCAAAGACCTATTCCATATTCCATATAACAGTGTTAGCACCAAATTCAAAAAGACAATCATTGTATGCATAAAAATAGGCTTGTTTCCTGCAAGAGAGAAGCGGTCAACACTTTTCAATGATGCCGGCAAGACATCATGATGTTCCAAAAATATCAAATCCGTATCGCTGATCAGTATTCTTAATCCATAATATTCGTTGTAAGGTCGTCATCTAAAGAATGATGTATCTCAGTCACGCTTTGATTGTGACTGTTCATATGAGTACCATGAGGATCTTGAAGTATATGGGTTCATACGGCCCCTAACCCCGGGTTAAGCGGAATTAGATACAAGTTACGAAACGTAACCCCATAGATCTTGCATGCTACGATCGTATTTTGTTATCAGCATGCGATATGTATCGTCAAATTTGAGAAACTTTGAGTGGAGGCGCTTGGTGGTGTAGCCCTGTTTTATAAGTTTCTGCAACAATGTTTTGTGACGTTGATTAAAATCGTCATATTTAACACAGGATCTAGCAAATGCTACTAGGCGTGATGTGTATACGCCATATACCATGCATGAAAATAGGGGAATCTGGGAGGAACTCGCGATAACTTAACCCTCTTTGCCGTACGAGTCCGTGCAGTGCACACCAGATGCTATAGATCAACAGGTACATGTACAGGATGTGAGTGTGTCAAGCTCTTAACGTCGCTTTCAACAATATTTCAGTCATATCGTGACGAACCAATAAGGCACCATGCAACCAATTTGCGTTCCTGTTGCTATAAAGAAGCACCTTTTTGAAGCAAAATGAAATCAGACCCAGCCATCCACCTCATAAAACACTGAGGATAGCACCACTAAAGAAAGCTTATATGTCGAAGCAGATGAATTTCCTTTAAAACTTCGAGGAATTAAACTATCACTGCAATATATCACAAAATTGCGATCAAATCACTCGAATCCTGCCGATTACTGTGTTTTCAACCCCCAGTACGTAGATTTCTATTTAAAGAAACCCTATATTATTCCACCTCTTGGAATTCGTATGAAAACACACATTGTATCAGCTGGTATTAAGCTCAGTAAAATTTTACCTAACGAGCTCTTACCAATTCCACCATGGCAGTTAGCTAAAGCAGAAGTAGATATTACACTGACGAAATATAAAAAGGCATACAAGAGCACGAATTTGGTCTACTGAGTGAAAAATGCAGATCGCATCAGGCTTTTCATACAGATGGTTCTGAAAATGGTGAGGGAGTAGCATGTGCTACCATCTTTAGTTCCAAAGCCAAAGCCTGTCGACTACCAGGTAAATGTTCAAAATTCACTGTGGAAGCAAAAACTATGTTGTCGGATTTGGTAGGTATTGGGTCCACTAAAGGGAGAAAAGTTCATATTCTGAGATTCACTGTCATGACTTCAAGCGGAACTTCAACTCTTCCCACCATCTTGAATATTTTACAGTTATATGACTAGATTTGGTCAACAGATTGACATTGTGTTTTGTTGGTTGCCTAGTAACGTTGGCATCAAGGGTAATACCGAGGCTGATAAAATGTCTAAGGCAGCCCTAAATAATGAGGTTGACCCTGTTGAAACCTCATATATCGATTTCAGACCCTCTATCTGTACTTATGTGAGAAAGCTGTTTCAATCTTTATGGAATGCTGTGAATAATAACAAACTTCATGAGTTCAAAGCTTGGTCAATCAGGTAATCTAACCGTGTATACATTTTTTTAAATGTAAGTGACAAAGGCAGAGATTGCTATCGCTATAATCGTCACAAGAAGTGATACATTTGTCTCGCTAATTACCGGTTTTCGCTTCTATCCTCATCAAAATAGCAGCTCTGACTATCCACCTGCAGTACCAACATCTCATTATGGAATTTTTGAGGGCATGAGACGAAACTGTTCGCCGTTCTTTTGGAGTTTCCTCGGTCACCACCGTCCATCCGTTCGAGATTTCCAAGATCGGGAACATACCGCTGCCCAAACTGCATTATATCGTCACCCCCGCACGGCTTTAACGTGCGCCAAACAAAATATAGGTAGAGGAATAAATGAAATGTGACTGCAAATTTCCACAATAACTCCAACCAGGCATGGAATACGTGTTTTACAATTATATGTGTTCTCTTCCCCATTTTGTTGCAACTACATTTTTACAAATGACTGATGACGCAGGGAACATTCAAACCTACCTACGACATTGCGACTCCATCTCCTTGGAGAACTTACGGGAAATATGTTGAATGACATACTTCTGAAGATAGTTTAATATGGCGAGACGAATTACTAGAATTCTTTCCACCATGATCACCAGAAGATCTTTTTCGTTGGGTGAAAGAAGACTGTATCTTATGCAACAAACCGATCTTCTCTCAAACAACCTAAGTTTTAATGTGTGCATGTTTTATTGTGTTGGATTACGGAGTTATCAGCTTGAATATTTAGAATTGTGTTTGATCGTCGCTATATAGCTGAAATATTGCTGAACGCGACGTTAAACCTGAATTCTCTCTCTCTCATGGTCACCATGTGACGTATTAGAATTTCAAGATCTTCTTGATTGGGCTAGAACGTGAACGAGGGCAAAGAGATAGCTAGACAGGTTGTTTGAGATTTCTCCTTGACAAATCTGACACGTTGTCAATGCACATTGCTCACAAGAGAAATTTAGACTCTGTGTCTGTACTTTGGTACTTCGGTTGTTGTTGAGGCTGGACGACTCCATACACAACTTTTCAGGATTGCTTCGCGCCACACCCAAATAACCTTCTGCGGGGAGCGAAGACTTGTCAGTGTGAGCCTGTAAAACATCTTATAGAGCTGTGAATTTATCCTACGTAGAACGCCATGCATCAATTTTGCACTTGATGAGATAAAGAATTAACAAGATATATATGGTTGTCGGAAGGTATAACGGCGTATTGTCGCTATAAATCATACATATCCTATCCATACTTCCCATCCCTCGCTCAAAACCCATGAACACGTTTTTTTTATCGATATTTGTGATCTGAGCAACTTGGCTCTCGGATTCCATGCATGAATTACATTCGAATAATCACATTCCGCTCCCACCTCATGCCAATGTAATGGTAATGAATGCGACCATCGTTATTTACAGGAGGATATGTATGGATGCAATACATCACGGGACTCTTTTCACTGTAAAATCTCATGATCATGCCCGCTCTGATCTCGTCAATATGATGTATGGCAGAACAGATTCCCATTCTGTTCAGGGTGGTGTACCTCTGATGGGTAGCACCTTGTGGCCACATTTGCACTCCCACACAAAACTAGGCATTTATATTTATACGGTCTGCGGGTGCGCAAAAAGAGGACTTTCCCTAAGTCGATTCTCCAATAACTCGGATGCTTCCGTTTCATTCTGTGGAGTTTGAAAAGAAGCGTTATCATCCCAGCCATAATGACGTTTATATATCATTAATTTAAAACAACTGTTTATTGAAGAATATATATATTTCGTACAATGTCTTCATACAGATACCTACACAAATATTATCATCTAGAATTTTTAGAATACTTAGAATTTTGTTTGTTCGTCGCTATATAGCTGAAATATTGCTGAACGCGACGTAAAACCTTAATTCTCTCTCCCTCTCCCTGAATATGTTCACAACCAACACTTGTTATAATGCATTACAGTCATCCTATAGAGATTGACAGAAAATGTACATGATAGCATTACTCTCTAGTGGAATGATTGAAAACAGCTGCATGTACTGATCACACAGAATATGTGATCTGGTGCTGTACTGGCTCGGCTGATAAGTGTCCTGGATAATAGGAACTGGGGCGCTCTTGTGTCCTGGCACATATTCGCACCTTCGTGATATGACATTAAATCCTGATTACTCAAACATAATATGGAAAGAAGAGCGTCAACATGTTTATTTATGTGTGCACGTTAGAACGTTTGGATGAGTCCAATGTATGTGTGATACACGTAGCTGGTTTTGAGAGCCTTTTCTTTTGAATTTCTGTTATAAATTATATTTTATTGAGGAAATCTAGTTTGCAAGGGTGGTTGACATGTAGTAATCCAGTACAAAACATGCAAATACATTGCATTAGGAAAAGCTCAAATAGGTAAAAAATAACTAAAAAAGAAATGAAAATGTTGATAAATAAAACGTCCTGCGCACGCGATTAGATTGCCTTTTAAATGAACCAAGTTGAAGCTTAACATGCTTGATATTTAGCGAAATGATGTTGATATTAAAAGTATTAAATTTTTCGATCTTTTATTCTTGATGAAGAGATTGGCGTTCAAGATACCATATACTGATGGCACGACCTCGGAAAACACTTTTTCCTGTAACAAGAGAGGTTATGGGTGAAGTGAACATCAACCCACGCCTAGACATATTGATTTGCCCCTCTCATGTTGTAGCGTGTGACATGACGATTTGTCAGCTCGAGAAAAGGTGATGTACAACGAGCGCACAGCGCGAGTTGTACATCACCTTTCGAGAGCTGATAAATCGTCTGGTCCAACGCTACAACATGTAATACTTGTTTTATTATACCGAATGTCATATTCGAACAAAATAGGGGAAATCATGTGAATGAGGATGGTACGGTGAAATAAGCATATCGTGTTCAACACTGCGCGACCGTTGTTGATTTCAAAACGCCGTGTCAAGATCGACTGTTCGAACTCTTGTTTGTCGACTCAATCGCATAATTTGGAAGAGTAATGTTCTCGGTGGTCTTACGTAACTTTTTAAAAGATGCCAAATTTATTTCAGTCAATTACCAAATCACATTCACTGATTGCAATCACCAACGTGCCGACGTATACACACATCAATCTTCGTTTCGGTGAGTATGTTGGCGCGCGCACTATGATAGGCAACTCTTGGTCCAGCAGATGTCGCCGTGGAACATTCAAAGCTTTGCCGTGGTACATGACATTTATTCAACGGTAAGGCAAGATATAACTCTCATCACTGAACATCACGGTTTGTAGAATGACACGTGACAGGCTGTCAGCCAATCAAAACATTGCGAATTTACAAGAGTTATAATAATTGTGTTTAATTTGCGACTGGATTAATCAGTTGAGTAAGGTTGGAATGTTTGTGTTGAGCTAGGCCCATCTCTGTAGCGATACAGAGGGTTTGCGAATTGTCGTCTGGCTGATGTTGCACATCAGGCAAAGCATATATGTCTTGAAGCCAAGCAGATAAGCCATTGACGAGCATAGGCTGTGTATGGAACCGAGTAATCTTATTGAAAATTGGTTTGATTCTAATTACCGGAATAAAGCAGAATACTAGTAAAATATCTTGTAATTGAGAATAGTCGTGACGGCTGATTTTCAACGCTTATATAGTAAATATTCTCTGCCTTGACGCCTCTTACAGGTACGAGGTCACCGTCCTGTAAGAGATTTTTTTATCGAGCAGCTACTTAAGATCTTTTTAGTCGGGTGAAAGAAGACTGTATCTTAGGTTATTTGAGAGAAATCGGTATGTTGCATATATTTTAATATGTATATGTTTTAATGTGTTGTATTACTAAGTTATTAACTTGAATACTTACAATTTTGTTTGATCGACGCTATATAGCTGAAATGTTGCTGAAGGCGACGTTGAACCTTAATTTTCTCTCTTCGTGATTCCGGCTCCGGCAGTGTAGAGATGATAGTATATAGGGCCAGAGAAGAGAGAGTAGAAGTCTATCTGTGCACATGCAACACAAAATATAATAGAGAACTTTACTTTCATATTCCTTTCTCCTCATCCGATATCTAAGATACAACATTAAATAATTCTATATAATGCATCTTTGTAGCTTGCAATGGATTGTGCGTTCCCGCTCGAAAGCTTTGCACTAAAGCAGCTAATGATACTGGGTATTTGGCGGAAACCATGACCTGAAATTCCGTCTCTTTACGACTGCCATGATGACCAGGGATGTCACTTAGGTTGCAACAGCTGTGTTACCCGTATATTTAAAGAGGGATGTGCCCATTTTTGTGAATACAACGGATTCTCTTAGGAGAAACCTTTGGAAATCAGGCTTTTTTATCGATTATCAATATTTCTAAATTCCTAAGTACAACAGCAGCAATATTATGTAAGTGTAGCTTATTTTATTCCACGTAACCAAGAGTTAGGAACTTGTAATCCGCACTATGAAACTATAATTGTCAGCTATAACATTCTTGTTTTGTGTTTTTTTTTCTTGTAGAAGGGAACATGAATTGTGGAGCGAAATGTGATTACACAGAGGTGAAAAGTAAATCTGATAAAATGATGTATATTATTCGTGTAGTGCAGGATACGCACCACATAGTATTATCCAAGCCCGACATTATCTGAAGACATTTATTGTATTCACTTCTGATACCTCTTTCTCTATCTGTGCTTATGTGAGGAAGCTGTTTCAGTTGTGCGATGCTGTGGATAATAACAAACTTCATGATTTTCAAAAAACTGTAGAATATATTCATTTGAGTAGCCAGAAGCGTTTCGATCAAGCCATGATCAGGCGATGTAGAATCGGCCATACACGATTAACTCGCGAACATTTACTAGGAAACGAGGCAGTCCCAAGGTGTATTCCATGCCACGAAGATCTCACAATCTTAAAATCTATACACTCGATAAGAATATATAAGAGATTCTTTTTATCAAGCAGCTACTTTAGAAGATCTTTTTAGTCGGGTGAAAGAAGACTGTATCTTAAGTTATTCGAGCGAAATCGGTTCGTTGAATAAGTTTTAATGTGTTGGATTACTAAGTTATTAACTTGAATGAATATAATTTTGTTTGATCGTCGCTATTCAGCTGAAATGTTGCTGAACGCGACGTTAAACCTTCTCTCTCTTTTGTGTAAGATTATATTTTATTACTGAAAAGCGTCACGTCTGTCATTCAATATTCAACCATTAAAGAATTCCCGCGTCCATGATCCAAAGACCTAATTTAAGTAACATTATTAGGACCAAATTTAAAAAAAAAATAGTACATAAAACTAGGCTCGTTTCCTGCAGGAGAGAAGCTGTCAACAGTTTTCAATGATGAAGATAAGAGATCATGATGTTCCAAAAATAATAATTCCAACCACTCCTTGTTGTACCCAGAAAGTCTATTCGTCTCCTTTGTTTTGTGACACTTGAAAGATGGACATTCAACTATTAGTATGAATTGAATTTACGGAGTGGTTAGGCGGTCATCCATTTGTAGCGATATCGTGCCACACTGCTGTGGTTTCGATTCCCGCACGGGTCATCACCCTCACAGCATAGTATCTGTGCTTCACCTATAAAGTTGTATCCTTAAATTATCGCGCCTTAGATAGTTTTATACTTCTCACTTTATAGCTAAAATATTGAACTGATTACTTAGAATTTTGTTTGAGCATCGCTATATAGCTGAAATATTGCTGACGACTGTCTATCTTAAAATAAAAATAATTGGATAATAATATTGTTCGTTGTAGCAGGCTAAGTCAAGGAAAACGCGGATATCGAATGCCTGACATCTCTTATTCTGCTCGATGTATTTGATTTCTCAGAAAAGAAATTTGTCATTTACATATTTGGCATTCATTCAATTGCGATATGAAATATATACACAATACCCGTATACGCCTTCGTTCTTGGAAGTGAGCGTAGTGAACTTTTATCTGTTAAATGCATGTATGGCAAATACAGTATTTAGGTACACCCACACTATAATAATTATTCTGCCACTATATTAAAATAACATATGTGGGAGAACAGGTACGCTTTTATATTTGACTCGGACATTGTCTTCCCTTTGACAACGACGATAATCATGGATGTCTATGTCACAATAATGATCGATACTTTACTGTGTTATCATACATTATTGTCATTTTATTTCACCGCATAATGGTAACAGCTAACATAATCATCAATATT
Organism: Hanleya hanleyi; assembly: GCA_036873755.1. Taxonomy (NCBI): domain Eukaryota; kingdom Metazoa; phylum Mollusca; class Polyplacophora; order Lepidopleurida; family Hanleyidae; genus Hanleya; species Hanleya hanleyi. Next base: position 34,268 of record JAVTVY010009561.1, read on the forward strand.
TCCGTACTGATGGCGAAGAAAAACGATTTAACTGTTAAAACCATGATGAATAATTCATACAGCCTCCCACTGAATACTTTATTTGAATTTATTCAATATCACGTCTATTGTTTTGAAAAAGAGAAAGGATAACCTGATCCCCAGAGATGTTAAATGTGAATAATTAATTTCTGCCTTGAAGAAAAACAAGTTGCTCAAAATTACGAGAAGAATGGTATGAAAAAGTTTTTGTTGGAGACTACACAGAAGATCTCAATGGAGGACAACTGCCTATTTAATAACTGATCTTACAGCAACATCAGCACTTCAATTACATAGCACATTCTCAGAATCGAACTGGTTTGGAGTGTTGTAGACACAAATATTATCCACCAACTGTCTGTTCAATTCCAGATGCTTTTGTGATAGGATCATGTAACAATTCCTCTAATTACGTAAGTTTTAACGTATCACGTCGAGAGAGGTGGTAGTTGAATGACAGTAGATGGGAACAAAGCTTGATATCAAAAAGATTCTCTCTCAAATGACCGAAATTGTCCACCACCACGACAGTTAATTTATGACTGATTGCCGTGCCTGGGGTTAGAGATATGTCTGTCCCCAATTACGATGGGAAGGCGAGACCAAGTGGTTTCGCCGGTACCCTTGTCCCAGTTTAAAACTTGTTTTCAATGATTCTGGCTTTCTTCAACACCCACCTACAACTATGAATTAATAATTCCACAGTCCAATTCTGAAAAATAGGTTTCATTTCCTCCTCTTTTCCGATTACTTTTATTTCCTGTTTGTTAATGAAACCACAAGTAACTCCACCTTGTGTTTGAAGTGGCGTCATTATCAATTTCACTGATCATGCCAGGGTCACTTTATGATGCGAACAGCGCAAGCGCACATGCGAACGAATTAGGACGCATTGTGCCACATGGTTACCTGATCCGAATAAACTGTCGATTTAAAATAATTATAACGGAATAACCAGTCGTTCTTTAAAAACATTAAAATAAAAGCGCCCCAAGAATGAAACGGATCTTGTCACAATTTGGTTATTGTTTTTGCTAGAACATATATGTTAGGTAATGGTACTGGCCACACCTCGTGGTCTGTCTTTCTCTCTCGTTATTGGAGAGATATATATCTCAATCCCCAGCCACGGCAATCTGTCAGAAATTAGTTGCATTAGGGGTAGAGAAAGCTCGGACTAGTTCAGGACATGTACATTTTTCGCCAATCTCATTTAGTTAATAATTGTCAAAGGACAAGGTGATGAACAGGCCACACGGACTACAGGCATTTCATATGGGATATACTACAGACATTTCATGCCGGATGTACGTGGTAGAGAGTATCCACTTCTGTATTTCCATACGCCAAGAGCTAAAAGTAGACAATAGAGTAAGAAGATGAATAAACAGAGATGTTTCTGGCATGTGGGAACATGAGAACAGTGATATAGGAAGACAGCAAGCAGCGACTAGATCTTGTCAGACTCCTAACGGCCAGCAAATCTATTTATCTATGTCAGACACTTTACGGCGCGAACCTGGACGTACACAATAATGGGGGTAATGGTTGTTTTATGTCCCAGCCAATGCTATTCGACAATCCCATAAATTCAGATCACACGATATTGTCTCACGAGAAGGGCTGCGAGCTATGATCAGGTATCATTGCTCGATGCTGAGAATTAGCGATAAATTTTCTTTAGAACTTCGAAGAATTAAACTATCACTGCAATATATAACAAACTTGCTATCAAATCACTCGAATCCTGAATCTTGTGTTTTCAACCCTCAGTACGTGGATTTCTATATAAAGAAACCCTCCCATTATTCCACTTCCTGGAATTCGTATGAAACCATACATTGTAGCACCTGGTATTAATGCCATCTCAGATTCACTGTCATGCCTTCAAGCGATTAAAAGTGGAACTTCAGCTCATCCGACCATCTTGAATATTCTACAATGATATGAGTGTAGTTTTGATCAACAGATTGATACTGTATTTTGTTGGTTGCCTAGTCACGTTGGCATCAAAAGTAGTACTGAGGCTGATAGAATGGCTAAGGCAGCCCTAGATAATAAGGTTGACAATGTTGGAATTCCATATAGCTATTTCAGATCCTCTTTCTGTACTTATGGGGAAAACTGTTTCAATCTTTATGGGATGATGTGAATAATAAACTTCAGGAGTTAAAAAACTGTAGGCTACTCACATCTGAACATACAGAAACGTTCCGATCAAGCCATGATCAGGCGAAGTAGAATCGGCCATACACGATTAACTCACGAACATTTACTAAAAAAAGAGCCAGTCACAAGGTGTATTCCATGCCACGAAGATCTCACAGGGAATCATATTATTATCGACTGTATAGATTTTAAGAGATTCATTTTATCGAGCCGCTATTATCGAAGATCTTTTTAGTCGGGTGGAAAAAAAGTGTATCTTAGGTTATTTGAGAGAAATCGGTGTATAAGTTTTAATGTGTGTATGTTTTAATGTGTTGGATTACTATTTTATTAACTATATAGCTAAAATATTGCTAAACACGACGTTCATCCTTAATTCTGTCTCTCTCGTGCTGCATTAATGACGCAGTGAAGGATATATATTCACCTTCACTGGATTTGAGGGAAACTAAAGATAGCCCTAAAGTCACATGATATTTAGACCTATCTCTACGAAAATGAAGCGGGCCTTCTCTCTCTGTCGACTTATGACAAAAGTGATGATTACAATTTTGAAATCGTAAACTATCCCTTTCAGGACAGTAATATACCTGTGGGGCCTGCGTGCGGCGTATACATATCTCGCCTAGAGGCATTTGCTAGATTCTGTGTTAAATATGACGATTTTAATCAACGTCACAAAACATTTTCGCAGAAACTTATAAAACAGGGCTTTACCACCAAGCGTCTCCACCCAAAGTGTCTCAAATTTGCGATACATATCACATGCTGATAGCAAAGTACGATGGTAGCGTGCAAGATCTATGGCGTTACGTTTTAATTTGTGTCTAGTTCCGCTTAACCCGGGGCTATGGGGCGTATGAAGCCATGGACTTGCAAGATCATCAAGGTGTTCATATGAACAGTCACACTTAAAGCGTGAACATGGAATAGGTATTTTGGATTATGCACGCGGATATTCTTTAGTGGATGACCACTGAGTAATAAATGACGGACCAGACGCTTGTAATTGGAAACTTCCGATATAATTCCTCCCAGTAGCAGTGATATGAGTGGCAATTGGTTGGCAATACTTCATCCATAAGACATTTTCCTGGGTATCGATCAACTTGTAAATGCCACTCAAAGAGGTTAGAAGATATAGACTAGTTTCATAACCATATACACACATGATATAAATATGTTGTATTTAACCATATTTGTTTTTGAGATGCAATGATACCAAGATACGGAGAAAAGACAGACGTACACGATGACGAATTTGCCCTAGGGGCACTCCAGATGGCAATACCAATAACAATTTGGCAATTGAATACCAAATGGCTCCAGTGCCATTCAATGAGAAATAATGCTTATAATAGTTTCACCATATGTCTTTACCATATTCAGCATCGCGCTCCACAGATCATCGACCTCATGTGCCCATCTTCATCGTAGTAGACGTCATATACTGCATGGACATCACCATCCGTTGTTTTAATGGCATCCATAACTGCGCCATCATACCAGCCATCTGTGCCATCAAGAAGAGACCGTTTGCAGCAAATACAGGTCATGAAAGTACTCTGTTAGTGGTTACGGTAAATAACCCAAATGACCAAGATAAAATGTGATATATATACACACAGTCGTACAGTTACAAATCAGTTACCATGTGGCCGTTCCCAGCAGTAACTGATCGATAAAAGAACGGTAGCCTCCAGGGTCCTGGAATTTGCAGTACTGTTTAGTTTCCATTTTAGGATACTGGCCAGATATTGATTGGTAACCAATAGGTTATGCAATAAATGAACATGATAATAGAAAACTACTGCAAGGGAACCTATCCTGCCAGTAAATAAGATGGAGTCATGAGGAGGGTTCTGGTGGAAAAGCAGCACAGGGTTGCTAACCTTTAGCAACTGGGTAGTGACCGATGAAGTTGATGATATGTAGCGTTCAGCAATAATTCAGCAAAAAAGCGACGATCAAACAAAATTCTAAGTATTTTAAGAAAAGCAAGTCATATACACAGCAATCCAGAAGTAATCCACACAACACACCAAAACACATGCACATACATTAAAACTTATGCAACAAACAGATTTTTTTTCAAATAACATAGTCTTCTTTTACCCGACTAAAAATATCTTTTAAAGTAGCTGCTTGATAAAAAGAATCTCTTACAATCTTCAAACCTAGATCCTATTCTCAATGAAGTACTAAGAATTTGCCTTGGAGCGGAGTCCAAGCAGATGAATTTTCTTTAGAACCTCGAAGAATTAAACTATCACTGCAATATATCACAAAATTTCCGATCAAACACTCAATCCTGCATATGACTGTTTTCAACCCTCAGTATACGGATTTCTGCTTAAAGAAACCCTCGATTATTCCACTGCTTGAAATCCGTATGAAACCACACATTGTACCAGCTGGTATTAAAGTTAGTCAAATTTTACCTAACGAGCTCTTGCCAACTCCACTATGGCAGTTAGCCAAACCAGAAGTAGATATTACACGGACGAAATATAAAAAGGTAGACACGAGCCAGCTCGTGTATACACAAGAATTTGGTCTACTGAGAGAGAAATACAGCTCACATCAGGCTATTTTATACACAAGAATTTGGCCTACTGAGAGAGAAATACAGCTCACATCAGGCTATTTTATACAGATGGTTCTAAAGATGGCGAGGGAGTAGAATGTGCTACTATCTTTAGTTCCAAAACTAAAATCTATCGTCTACCAGGTAAAAGTTCCATATTCACTGCAGAGGCGGAAGCTCTATTATCAGCTTTAGAAGGTATTGGAGACGATATGCTTTTTATCGAGCGACTGCTTTAGAGGATCTTTTTGTTCGGGTGAGGGAGGACTGAGGGAGTTGGCGGACGGGTCGGCATGGAAATCGTTTATTTGGGACATAAAGCTAATATAATTATTGAGATCTGCTGCATGTCATCGATACTACGGGGATACCCGACTGAAAGAAATTCCCTTGCAGCACGTGCGATTTGTTGACCGCAAAGTTGTCTGCGAGTGAAGTCAGAGTGAAAATAATCAATTTTTCAGTGTATGTTCAGTCGGAAAACCCTGCAAAATCTGAATTGATATCCGCTATGTATCTTTATTTACTACCGTCATATAACTTTTACCTACGTATATAATGCTCGTTAATCTATACAATAATCTATAATATTTATGTAAAATAATTGGGCTTATATTAATATAATATGGTATTAATACATGTAATTATTATTAGTATTATTATAGGTTATCAAACATAATTAACCACAAGTTCCATACTTTCACAACCCTATAAATATTAAATGCAAACGCTTGGGAAATTGATCGGTCGAGAGCCACAAGGACATGCAGACGATCATCAGACCGAACGAGACGTAGCCAAAGGAAAGATAGAATTATGATATTGGCCAGAATCTGACTGCTATCATTATTCTAGCGGTGGAGTATCATTCCTGATATAATATTTTAACGTATCGTTGCTATCTTTCCCCCATGCTCTTACGTGCACTTATGTAATATCATATTTCTTCGCAAGTCTGAAATGCTGTCCGGGCCAACAAAGGAAACCGCAGTGTTACCTGAAGTTGATGTGAACGTCGCACAAATGTTAAGTCCCCTCCTGTAGCATTCAACGTTTTGCTTTTATCACGGCTATTTTCCATCGAAACTAATATTCTTTGCACATCAACTGGCTTTCACATTGTGAAAAGCTGTACGTTTTAATAGAAGGCTTACAACACTGCCATTTCTACTTCTCAGAAGCGAGCGATGAGTTTCAATGGACTTCTGCTGTCATCCAGTGAAGTATTTTATAATGATACTAAATATGGAAACACGTGTAGTATTTGCATGCAGTATCGTCCATGGAACATTTTAAGAACCCCTTACGTACCCGTGTTAAATATTTTTCTCAGTTATTTTTTTTATTGTGTTGTTGAACTCTTTCAACGTTCTACTTTCAATAACGCGAGGACGAAAGCTGAATTATCGAATGATACACGGTTCTACATATGGAAGCCAAATAGCCTGGGATCACTTTCAGGAGAAGTGCTCTTGATTTCGAGTAAAATGACAATTACCACATGTAATTATTTCAAAGAGTTCCAGAGATATTGAGTTAGAATTCTAAATCGGAAATTCAGGTTTTGAACTAAAGAACATGCGCTGAAATTATGGTTGGATATTTTCCGTGCAACTTCTTTTAAACGTACTGTTTTTGAATAACATCATGCAAACTATTTGAATTTTTCTTTTTTTAAATATAATTATTTTTAGAAATACGGTTATCAGAGCAACAGGTTATGAAGGAATTTATTTTGAAAATTGCGCAAGTTATGAAATCTGAATTTCTGAATATGCAGTAACAAAGCATATTCATTAAAATATCGCTTCAACTATTTTTATTTCTTGGAATGAAACGCTCCATTACCGGTTGCTTTGGTACCCATATTCTGAAACTATTGGTACCAAGTCGCAAAAGTGACATTCTTCTCTTGGAAACACAATGTTAATGAAATGCAAAAGAATCAAAATCATATATACCTTAGAATGTATGCCATAATTTGTGTATCGAATTATCTCTAGTTCACTACGTGGAACAATCAAAGCTCATTTGCATACCAAATTTGTACCAGTTCCAACAATGTTTGAAGTGCAGTCTCAGCAACCAGTAGGAATATTTTCATAAGTCTTGTTCCACCGCTTGGAATTCGTGTAAAAATCCCACATTGTTGCAGTCGGTATCAGACTCCATCAGATTTGACCTATTTTCACCTCGGCAGCTTTGATGTGTAATTCCACTTCGATCAACTCTATAGATTTTGCTATTGTAAAAGCTTCTTTATATCGAGTATTTAGTTTGGAAGATCGTTTGTTCGTGTGAGAAAGGATTTCATTTTAAAGTATTTGAGAGCAATGAAAATACCAGTTCTTTGCTGCCTTTTGTCTAGCATTTCCAGATTGTTGACGGTTTGTTAAGTGCTAAATAGCTGAAATATTACTAAAAGCGACGTTAAATGTAATTCTATCTCGCATGAGTTCATTTCATTTGCACTTTCAAACCTCATTTGCAGCCAGGAATCATCTATTTATACCTCAATATCTTTTTCGTCCCTCGGATTATCTACATGCGGTAAACGGGATCTTACTCCTGCTAACTTTCTTCTCCATAAAGTTACTCATGCTAACTTTCTTCTCCATAAAGTTACCCCGAGCCAGACTGTTTCCCCTTTTATTTCATAAGAACGTCTGTTAAGTTAGGAGTACGACTTGTTTCGTTAACCTTGATCTAGTCAGTCAAATAGCAAGTGAGTGAGTAGGATTTAACATCGTTTTCTACATTTTTTCAGTCATATCACGACGGTGCCTACATGTGCCGGAACACAGTTCCTATTATCCTGGACCCTGATCAGCCCAGCCAGTACCGCTCCCGGTCACCCATCCAAGTATCAAATAACAAGCAATTAAACCAAGGATGCGATCTCCCAAAATGGCCGATATATGCTATCGAGGCTACATACATTCTTATTGATAATTGGGATCATTCATGCTTTCCATATGAGTGTAAACTACTACTTCTAGCAGATGGATTTTAAATATGTCCATTTGTTGAATGGATTGAAATGTTTTGTCTGGATGCCGTACGTTCAGCAGCACTTGACATGCCAACAGAGGGGATAAGTAAATGCTAACTCTAGGATATGTTGCGTGGACACTTCCAGCATTATGTAACCTCGTGTTAGCGAAACTAGTTTATAAGGTCGTTTTTTTGTGATAATCACGAATCGTGTCTAGGTTACGTTGACACATGGAAGGGTTGCTAATGGCAACTGCCTCGTGTAGGATGGACTAGTAATCATTCAATATTTTGTAAATTTAATATAAGTATAACACGGTAAAATAAACGTACAGCTCCCGACATGTAAAGATGGTTGAGAAAGCGCCGGATCAAGGATCATAAGCGATATACTTTCCAATCACTAGAGAAGTGATCGATCAGTATGCGGCGGACATTTCGTGCGCCATTTCTTCAACAAAGTTTCGATAGAACATTTAGACAAACCTAGGCAAGAGATCATTGGCAGGAATACATTGTTAGCAATTATATGATACAGAGGGTTTGAGGGTGTCACTATACGGAACATATTAAGGTACTATTGGTGTTAGAATATTAGATATCCCGTGTTTCGACGGAACACTCGGCTAATTCCACCATAATTCCATATTCCAAACATTACGCATTGTCTACAAGTGTCTACATCAACTGCTTCTTAACTTGGTTTACGATATATCGGCTGAGTGTTCGCCATTCAAGCTAGTAAATGGAGTTCGAAGGGTCCTTGGATTAGGTGACTGAATGATCTAGCACGTGGGGGCAAATATTGTGGCAATACCATCACGGGGACACAAGGGCAATGACCTGAACTGGAAGTGGATGAAAAATAGTTCGATTATTACGTTTGGATAATAGTGTCGGCCGTGTGAGAGAAGAATTGATTCTAAATTATTTGAAAGTAATTTGTTTGTTGAATATATTTTAATGAATAATATATACACCTTGATATGTTTTGCCTATCAAAAAAGAGTGTTGATGGATCGTTGACTTGCCTTGTTGGAGTACTTAAGAGTTGTATTTGACCGTCGCTAGACAGCAGAAATATTGCGGCATGCGACGTTGAATATAAACTTCTCTCTCTCCTTTTCGATGGAATGTCGTCTTTAGTTTAATGTTGCTCCTCACTGTAGGGGCCTACAGCTGAAATATTGCTGAACGCGACGTTAAATAAGCAAGTCAATTCATTCATCTACGACCACCACTCTTCAGGTTAGAACGTAGAACTCTCAGAACTACGAGTGATGACAAGTTTGAGTCCCCGCCAGAACACTCGGATGGTCCATAGACATATTGATTGGCGATTTCACGATCTAATTGCACAAGACAATTGATTAGAATATCACAAATCGTCACAGTGAACTCAAATTATTTTGTTACTATCTGTGGTAATATTTTTTATTTTTCATCTAATAAATTATATTTTCGGCATATTTTATAATCTAACAATTGATGATTCAGTTCAAAGTACACATATATATTGAATTAAAATTGCATATCCTGATGAGCAAGACGAAAACTGAATGCGAACGTTTTTTCATTAAACTTCCTGTGCCCGTGATTAATATGCTATTTAACTTAACCAAGTTAACTCAAACCTGCGAAATTAAATTCTAACGGATTGGTGTTTTCTATTAATTTTCTGTTTTCGCGAACATGAAATTGGCCTACACAAATTTTGCCGCATTATTGGCACGACCCCGAAGAAAAATTTAATACGTTTTTTTTTTTCTTGAGGCAGTGAAAATAATGTACTAGTAAAGGTTTCCAAGAATGCGAAGGCATAATAATGTATTGATTTTTACCCTCTCAACAACAGTATTATGTCTAATTTCCGTCTGGATTTATGAGTTGAGTAAGACCGGAATGTCTTCGTTGCATAAGGCTAATCTCCTCAGCGTTCACATGTGAATATTGGTTCGATATCTTGCAAATGTGTGGGAATTTCATGTTGTCTTTTCATGCCACAGAATGCAAAGCAGTCAGGCGGATACACAAAAGACTGCCCATGAAATATGTCGTGAAGGAAACTTCGTGATTTTTACTTGATTCGAATTAGTACAAGGTTAAAAAAGAAATAGCATAATTGAGAAAAGCGGTGTAGTGAATTTTCCCCGCTTTCTTGATCAATATTAATCAAACAGAAACATTCTTATGGATCACAACTTCTTATATTTATTTAACTGGCAATGTTTCGCTACAGATTCTAATAATGGTTTTTAGTAGTATGACTAGAGAACGTAACTAACTGTAGCGGAACGTCGCCAGTTAAGTGAATACATTAAGTTTTTTCCCACTATACAGCTTTTATTCTCTCTCTCTCGTATTCCATGCTCCTAAATGCCACAGAAACAGGTTGATAGATACTGTCACATTATCAGATATGTACCCCTTATCCCAATGGTAACAGCTGAGAATGGAATATTGATAGTTGAGGGAGAATGGATTAAAATGGTGAGATATGTAAAAGGTGGGAAAACGAAGTCTGACGACTATGCGACTCCACTGGAAAGCCTCTTCGGCACCTCACATTCAGACTAGAGTACAGGGGATTCTAAGGCGCAGCCTCGGTATCTCAGTCGCGCTCTTATTGCAGAAGTTCATGTGGAAACTATGACATAACCACACGACCTCTAGCATCTGATCAGAGTTGAGTTATGTGTGATAAATAATAACTAAAGCATTTATTTGCCTTATCCGTTCGCTGCCTTTTTTCATATCATTATTGCACATTAGAGCCTAAATTCAAGACTGTAGTTTTTTCATGAATTGGAGATCAAAAACCAAAACTTCGTGCCGCTCTACTCTGCGGTGTAATGACAAGAAGTCACATCACCCCACATGCTGAATGCGTAATGCTGAAACCATCAGAAGAGACAAAAACTGATCCCTGCGTTGATTCGTATCCCGGCCACGCCTGGCCCTAAATAGCTCTATCAAGTCAACTGGTAGAAATGATTATGTTACCGTTAAATAGAAGAAACGAGGGAGTAGTAATAGAATGCTTGTTATTAATTAGAACACATGTTTGTACTGCCCGACGCGCCGACAAAGCACTTCAGTCTCCATCCAGTCTACCAGTCACTGAAGTACAATAACAAAGATCTGTATAGAGAGCAAGCATCGGGAGCGAAAAAACAAAAAAAAAGTCCACCACCAGAATCGCACCATATGAAAGCAACAATTAAATGCAACATAATAAGTGTGCTGGATGAAGATGCCGGCGTATTGACAAGAAGTTACATGACCCCACATGCAAATAATACTGACTTTATGCTATGAATAATAACAAACTTCAGGAGTTAAAAAAAAAACCCTGTAGGCTATAGTCATCTGAACAGCCAGAAACATTTCGACCAAGCCATGATCAGGCGACGAAGAATCGGCCATACACGATTAACTCACGAACATTTGCTGAAAAAAGAGCCAGTCCCAAGGTGTATTCCATGCGACGAAGATCTTACAGTAAAACATATTATTATCGACAGTATAGATTTTAAGATTGTAACAGATTCTTTTTATCGAGCAGCTACTTTAGAAGATCTTTTAGTCGAGTGAAAGAAGACTGTATCTTAGGTTATTTGAGAGAAATCGGTTTGTTGCAGAAGTTTTAATGTGTGTATGCTTTAATGTGTCGGATTACTAAGTTATTAACTTGAATACTTAGAATTTTGTTCGATCGTCGCTAGAAAGCTGAAATATTGCTGAACGTGACGTTAAACCTTAATTCTCTCTCGAAAGATGCACTCACAGATTTTTGGCATGGCCAGTTTAGGATACATTTGCAAATCGTTCAGAAAATGAAAACTTTCTTCTGGAAAACAGTTTGTATTGATTAAGACGCGAGGTTCCGTTGCAGAGTCTAGCAGCGTCTAGCCATATAAATGTGGCTAGAGAAAAATAATAGTATCTATAGCGGAACGTCGTCTGATAATAAATACAAGAAGTTGTTTTCCAAATGAAAGTTGGCATTTATGTACTATTCGCCGCATCTAGAGGTCACTAGAAAAAGAAATTGTTGAAAGTCGAAAAACTAATCCAAGCAGACGTCTCGAAATACTTTTCCGAAATATTAATCCATGAGCTAAAACAGAAACATCATCTGGGAGTGAAAGCTCTATGGTGATAGGCCTACCTGGTCACAGCTAACCGCCTTCGCCGTGAGACAATATCATGTATTGGGAGGTATGGTAGGAATTCCCAGAGCGCATTGACGGAGACACAAAACAGCGATTATCTATGTTAACCCAGGTTTATGACTATTATTAACTATTCTATAAGACGACAAACTGAGAGTGTTTGATAAGAACATCATGTTGCATTGCTGACGTTCTCAAACTGACTATTTCGTTCTGTTACCAAGTGTCCATCAACAGACCCGTAGCCTTTGGTGTCAAGAGTAATCTACGAAAAAGGGATCGGGCGTTATCAACTCAGTTGGGACAGATGCCCACAGCCAAATGAGCACTTCTCTTTGAAGTTGTGAATACGGCATGCAACAGATTTGTTAATATATCTGGGTTAGGAGATTTGATTCATCAGATGGGAGGGAGGGTTGGGGTGGTGGTGAATAATTTTATTTGCAACCTTCCTTCCGTCCCTGAATACTTTCGGGAGTTGTAACATATCTCTTTTGAAATTTCTTTCTGACGGATTTGTTCAGACCGATTGTCAAAGATTCTATTCTAAAATATTCTTCACATAACGCGTTGCATAGTAACTTATAAAATGATTTTGTCACATCAGGAAATTGATATGGATTGATATCAATTTCGCTCTGTACTTCTATTTTTCACATTCCTTGGGCAGCAACCATCGTATGCATCATCCATTATCCACATCTATGTTTCCCAGATTGCAAGGAAGCCTTGCGATAATCACAGCCCTGATTAATGGTCCACTCTGATGAACGCAATGCCTGCTCAGTCGCATACATGTATGTGATCAATATTGGCCATGAACCTTGGCTTTCCCCGAGTTTGACAATAGAAGTTAACTCGCACAGAGCGATAGACGTCTGACCCGTCTCTCAACATGATCCCACGACCTTTAATAATATCATGTTCTTCATTTAACATTTGAATCTTCGGAGATTACGGAATTTCGTACGGATTGATGAACACAGTATTTGAGAAAATAATGAAAAAATACAGTGAACCGTTTACAGTTTCATAATTTGCTATTTAATCGAAGGGTATATGTGGCTGTTAGATCCGGCGTTAAAACCTGTCGACTACCAGGTAAAAGTTCGATATTCACTGCAGAAGCAAAAGCTATATCGTCGGCTTTGGAAGGTATTGGGCCCACTAAAAGGAAAAAATATGTCATAATCTCAGATTCACTGTCATGCCTTCAAGCGATTAAAAGTGGAATTTCAACTCATCCCACCATCTTGAATATTCTACAACTATATTATTGTAGATTTGATCAACAGATTGATATTGTGTTTTGTTGGTTGCCTAGTCACGTTGGCATCAAGGTAATACTGAGGCTGATAGAATTGCTAAGGCAGCCTTGGATAATGAGGTTGATCGTGTTGGATTCCCATATAGCGAGTTCAGTCCCCCTATCTGTGCTTATGTGAGAATAATAGGTTCTCACACTCGTTCATTTCTAGACGACTTTTCCCCACACGAGTTTGAAAAAAATGTGCCC